>CABPSV020000570.1:0-13209 GCA_902459845.2 Hepatocystis sp. ex Piliocolobus tephrosceles
AAAAAACAAAAAACAAAAAACAAAAAACAAAAAACAAAAAACAAATAAAGGAACGTAGGCATAAGGAAAGAAGCGGGTAAAGGAAGAAAGAAAGAAACTCCAATTAAGGTAGAACAAATTTAATAAAAAAAAAAAAAAAAAAAAAAAAAAAAAAAAAAATTAATAAATAAATAAATAAATAATAAAATCATATAAAAATATATTCTAACCACTAGTAAAAAAAAAAATGCATCGGTTTGTTAAAAAGGATGTCTCTTTGTGTTTACTCCCCATGAAAAGATTTTTTTGTCAAACAAATAAAACAAATTATGAAAATAAATATAAAAATTTTTTACCATGTACGAATGAACATTCTTCAAATAACAGTTCATTTTCCAAATATATAAAAATACATAAAATAAAAAAATATAATTTTATTTTTTATGGAATATTACATGGCCAGATAAATGAAAAGAGCTGCAGTGGTAAGGACTGTTCTATGTTAATTAAAGAAATAAACCCTGATTATGTTTTATTAGAATTGTGTGAAAATAGACTAAATAAAATATTTCACATAATTTATGACCAACAAAAAAAAACTAACTATCGTGATAGCAACAATCAAAATAGCAACTATCAAAATAATTATTCAAAGTTTACTTATTTACCACGTATTCATAACGGTTTTTTACAAAATGAGTTTATACCGATTGTTAAAGAATGTTTAAAAAAACAATTAAAAATTTTCTCTTGTGATAGAGACATATACATAATAAAAAATAGATTAGATTCCAAACTTGTATATAACACCAAAGCCTATAGAAATTTTTTTACATACTGTACTGAGTCTATTTCACTACGACATTATCCCTATGAAGCATTTACCAAATTGTATACGAATTATATCGTAGATGAACATAAACATGTAAATACAAACAATTATGTACATAACAAAGATATGCATGTAAAAAAAGATAGCACTTGTACTTCTGTGAATATGCACAAAGAGGGAAAATGTGACGACTTTAATTATACCGAGCATGGTAAAATGAGTAAAAATGAAAGCTTTCAAATATTATTTATGAAAATCTTGATTTGTTAAAAAAGTTAAGTGCTATGAATACCATGAATGAAAGACTAGAATTTCTTTCAAAACCTACATACGAAGTATTGATAGAGGAGAAATATAAATATGTAGCTAATAATATATGGTGTTTTATTTTAAATAATGAACCAGATTTTTTTGAAAATGACAGTACGAAAAATATTCTTATTATATGCAGTGCAAATATATTAGATAAACTAACAAAGGAATTTAACTCAACATATATAGATTTAAATCAAAAATATAGTAATAACAAAAGCAAAGATAGTAGTAAAGGTAGCTATAAAACAACAGAACTTATTTTTGAAAACCCATATACTTCTTACAATAATTACATCAAACCACACTGGCCTTTAATATTTATAAAATATTATATTATACCTTATTTTATTTTATATATTATTTTAAATACGTTTTATAATTTTTGTTCCTGGGTGTATAATTCAAATTTAAAAAAAGAATCGGCTTTCTCACATAAAATTATAGATATAGAAGTATAAAAGGGGAAAAGGGTATATAACAAAGCGTAGCAAAATATTCAAACCGTGACAAGTGACAAAGCGGGACAACACATGACAAAATATGACAAAGCGTAATATATTGTATATTTTTATCTCATACTAGTTTACAAGAAAAGCATTTCATTTGTTATATTCTTCTTCTTTTTTTTCTATTTTTTAAAAATATATTTAAACAAGTGAGATTATGTTTGTCCTTATGTTTATACTTATTTTTATTTATTATTATTTTTTTTTTTTTTCATCTTGTCAGTTGTTTGACATCTCTTATTTTCCTTTTTTTTTTCAACCATGGATTAATTAATTTCAGTTGTCATTTTATTTTTTTTGTACGTATGTTTTTCATTTCTTATAATTTTAAATAAATGTATGAATAAAATATGAATTATCATAATAATACAGTTCTGCTAAAAGTAAAAAATATTTTAAAAAAAAAAAGAATATGAATAAAAAAAAAAGCGCAGGAGTGACTTTTATTTTTACATTTGCATGTACATAAAATATTTTTACTTATATTTAGCTATATGCATATATACATAAGCATATATATACATATAATATACATATGTATACACATAAATCAATCGTTCACACTTATATGTAGTTACTATTTCAAAAAATACTATGTTTATATTTTTATTTATCTTTCACCGAAAGCTGTTTTGCTTTTTATTAATTTTACTTTTTAATTTTTTTTTTTTTTGCTTTCCTTTTTGTGATTTATAATTCAAAATTTTACACATTTCTATATTCTACTAATGTAGTATATATGTTATGTCATTAATTTTGTTTCTTTATATAGTTCTAAAAAAAAAAAAAAATAAAATAAAATAAAAGAAAAATAAAAGTGCAATTTATTTTTTTATTCATTTAGCTCTTTATAAATATGTATATGTGTATATGTATGCATATGTATGGATACTATAACAATCACTTTGTTCCTTTTCTCTTTTTTTCTTTTTTTTTTTATTTATTTAAAAAACATTATTATAAATTAAATAACATAGCATTATTTGGCAACATTTCAAACATAGTATTATTAGTATTATTACATTATTATTACTACTACTATTTCTATCATTAATATTATTACTATTTCTGTCATTAGTATTATTACTATTACTATCACTATTATTATTATTATTACTTTATTGTTTTTTTTTTTTTTTTTTAATTTATATTTTCTAAAACTTAGTGCTTCGTTGTTATATCTTTTTAATTCCCTAAAAATGAAAAAAACTGTTTGAATTTTAATTTTATTATATTTTTTTTTTTATTAAGTTTTAAAATTATTTTAAAAAAAAAAAAGAAAATTTATATATAAAAGAGAGAAGAGAAAAATATATTTTATTTGAGCAACATCTATTTGTAGAATAGCACGCGCTTGTGTTAATGTATCTTATATATATATTATCTTACATCAGTAAAGAGTAATAAATTATAAAATCAATAAATGTAGTTACGAAGTTTCAGTTTCATACATAAAAAATGGAAACATTAAACACTATTACTAAATGCAATAGCAAGAAAGGCAGGTTTATTGTATTCGAAGGACTAGATAGGTTAAAAAAATATATTATAGTACATATACGTATATATATATTACTAAGATTAATTCATCTATAACTGTTGCAATAAACACCGTGTGTAAAAAAAAAAAAAAAAAAAATTATACACTGGACACATTTACTCTTTTTTTTTTTTTTTTTTTACCTAATATTTTTAAAAGATGTATTGTTAAGCATATTTAATATATCATTATAATTTAATTTTTTTTCCCCAACTAAAAAAAGAGTAGCGACCATGTGTCTAATCTGTTAAAAAAAAAAAAAAAAAAAAAAAAAAATTGTGTTAATTAAATGAATGCGACATATGTTTACATATGTGTGTTTAGTGACGAATTTAATGTACTATTCCTTTTTTAAATACAACATTAAAAAAAAAAAAAGAAAAAAAAAAAAAAACATGTATTAATGGGGAGTATATGATATATATGTATATATATATATATATATATACTAAATTATTTCTCCTTATTTAATCATTTTCTGTTTTTCAGCTATAAAATAGCCGAAGGGAATGGATTGCTACTACACTCATTTAAATTGAGCGATTTTAATTTTCGTGTTAATATAAATAATCGTTTTTTTTATAACATGATGCATAAGTACATTCAGAGTACCATACTGTTAGTGTCGCTGTGTTATCCTCTAAAAATTGAACAAAATAATGATAATGTGTTTAACAATATATGTGATAAGTCTGAGGAGGCGAATTTTTAATACAAATAAATACCTATAAATTGTGTTATGAACAACTGTTACGAAAAAAAAAAAAAAAAAAAAAAAAAATGCCAACATATATATATCACTTATCCACATACCAAGTCATTTTTAACAAGCTTATCTCTTACATATGCCTGGCTTGTTTTTTCTTTCTATTTATGATTATTTTTATAAAAATGTAGGAGTTGAAGTTTATATCCTATTTCGTTTTAAATTTCAGCGTTCGTTTCTATGTTTTATATGAAAATTATTTTTTTGTAGTTATAAATTAGCATTTTTAAATTTTATAAACAGCGAAGAAACGTTTCGGCTTTAAGTGCATCACATTATGTTATGATGTATATGCATATATATATATACATTTTTTTTTTTTTTTTTTTTTTTTTTTTTTAATTTTTTTTACATGGTGGCTTTTTATATTACGTTGTTGTTTAGTACCGTATCAAAAAGTAAACATATTAGTTTTTTTTTTGTTTTTTGTCATACATAGAAATTCGTTTTTGCTAATAACTTAAAAATAAATGAGTAAAGCTAAATAAATAAAATCAAATTAATAACTGAATGAATAAATGAATAAATAAATAAATAAACAAATAAATGAATAAATAAATAGGTACATATATAAGCCCCTTTTTACGTCTTACACAACTGTAAAGAAACCGGAGGACCCGATAATATAACATTCGGTAAAATAGAACATATATAATCCATTTTTTGATTATCATTTGATAAGCTTATCCATATTTTATGCGATATAAATATTACCTTATATCCCATGTGCATAAAAAACTTATGTCTCCATTTTGACATAGTTGTTAAATTTTCTGTATTCAAATAATATTGAAAATTTGCATTTAATTCGATTATATAGTTGGATTTAGGGTGATATATATCTACTATAAATGGGCCACATTTAATTGAATTTAAATGCTCTATTTTTAATTTTTTTAATATGTCACTAACTTCTTTATGTAACATACATGTATAACCGCCACATACTTTGTTACCTAGTTGTACTTCCGTGTTGTTACTAGTATTATACTTATCATCATCACTGTCACTATCACTGTCACTATCACTGTCACTATCACTGTCACTATCACTGTCACTATCACTATTACTATCACCATCACTTTCATCATCACTACAACTTTCGGAACTTTCATTGCTACTAAAACCACCACTTTTAAAACCGCCACTACTAATACCACCAGTACTAACTCGCGATCGCTTGCCTTCATTTTTTTCTATCCTGCTCAACCTACGCAAATCATTTTTTTGTTCCATTTTAATAATTTTTTTTAAATTACTTTCTTTTGAATAGCGTTCTAAAAAATGGCGCTGTTCTTCTGTTAGTTTTGCATATATAGATGGATGAAATAATACAATATATAAATATAAGATTTGTAAATGTCTTGTATAATAATTAAAATGTTGTTTATAAAAAGTAGAAAGGGAAACAAATTTTATAATCATTTGTTCATTAAAAAATTCTAAAAATGTAATAAATTTAATTGTTTTTAAATTTTTGCCTGTAAAATTATTCATTAATCTTTCTTCTAATGTTATTTGTAAAGCTTTACTATATACATTACTTGCTAATCCTAATTTAGCAATTGCATTAGCAGATTTTATTAAAAAATTATTTCTTAAAATAGACCAACATAATGTCATATTTTTTAATGCATATATTAATTTATAATCATTCCATTTTAATCTTGCACAACTTTGGAATAAATAAACAAAATACTTTGGTTTCATATAGTTTTCTCTTTTAAAAATTGTACAAATAAAATCATTTATTAATTTTTTATTATTAAATTTAACAGATGCAATTGTTTGTAAATATCTTAATAAACTTCGTATATGAACTTTTGAAGATAATTGTATGACTCGGTTCATAAAAGCTAGCCATAATTCTATATCTACATTTTTTCCTTTTCTAACTAATTTTGCTTCATTCATCATAATAAATCTTAAATCTCTTGACTTTAATGAACATATAGTGGATATATCTTCAGGTGTTTTATAATCAATAGAATACCAATATTTTTCAGGATTAATTCGTATATTTTTTTTTTTATTTACTTTTTCTATTTCTTCTAATGGTGTAACTTTTTCCAATAATTTATTACTTATACTACTACTGTTATTATTTGTATTCTTTTTATACATTTCGTTTAATAATTTTTTTTCATTTTCATTCAATTTTTTTGGATCTATCTTATCAAATTGTCTTTCTCTATCTTTTATAAAAGTTTTATAAAAATTATTTTCTTTCATTCCATATATTCCTTTTTTTTCAAAAGGGTTTGGCATATACCAAAAAGTGTTCATTTCTTTTTTTTTTTTTTCTTTATCTTCATCTTTAATTTCTGCAATATTTATATTCATTTGTTTCTGTCCTTTTTGTAATAGTAATTTTTTTAAACTTAATTTGTCATCATTAGCACATAATATAGTTTTATTTTTTTTGACTAATTTTTTATATTCATGTGGTTTTAGTCTGTCTTTTTCTTTTTTTTTTAATTCTTCCCATATTGTACTATAATCCTTTTTTATTTGAAAGTTTTCGTTTTTATTATTGTCATTATTGTTACTTTTTTCGTTGTATTTATTATTTTGGGAAGAAGTTATGTTTTTATCATTGAGTGGTATACTTTTTAGTGGAGCAATAAAGTCTTGTTCTTGCTTTAAATAAGACTTTTCAACTTTGGGTAATGCCCATTGCTTATTTCTTTTTACCCACCCCTTTCTCTTTGAAATTTTATTTTTCACTGATTTGCTCAAAAATTTTACATTTGTAAAAAACATGTTACAAACTATAAAAAAAAAAAAAAAAAAAAAATTAATAAATAAATAAATGAATAAAACAAAGTAAATCCTGTGACGAACGACACACTTAAATAAACAATTGCACACATATAAAATATGTAAAATAAACCAGTTAATTTACAAATAAAGTACATTGTTATTTTATAAAAACCATGTTTCGAAGCACATGTTTGTAAAAGTAAAAACTTTCGTTATGATTGTACACGTATATGTATATGTATGTATATATACATATGTACATATGAGTGTGTAGTAACATAAAAAAAAAATTTATGGTTCACTCTTGCTAACTTTTGTATTTACCCTTTTTAACCAGATATTCTCTTTTCTTTTTAACTGTTAATCCTTTGTTTTCTCGTTCGTTTTCGTTAAACTAAAAAGGACACCTATATAAAAAAACAAAAAAAAAAAAAAACAAAAAAAAAAAAAACAAAAAAAAAAAAAGAAAAGTAAAATATGCTGAATCTTTGTAATTAGGTAGAATTATTCCCACTGTATACATATAAAACTGGTGCAGTTTTTTTTTTTTTTTTTATATAAATAAATTGTATAAAATATGCGTTCCATGCATGTAAATATAGAAAAAATAAATATATATATATATATACCGCATGTTCGTTTTTTAGGTATACATTTATGTATAACAACATGCGCATATTTATACAATGGTCGTCGTCGTCGTCGTTCTTTTTTTTTTTTTTTTTTTTTTTTTAAATTTGTTATTCATTTGTTTTATTTTATATACGTTTACGACGCCAATTTCACATTGCAACATGATGATTTTTTTAAAAATAAAACCTCATTTTTTAAAACTTTACTTTTTAAAACCTCTTTTTTTAAAGCCTTACTTTTTAAAGCCTTACTTTTTAAAGCCTTACTTTTTAAAGCCTTACTTTTTAAAACCTCACTTTTTAAAACCTTTCCTTTTAAGGTCTTACTTTTTATTTTTGTTTTTAACCCTTAATTAATACTTACAATTAATATAAATAAAATATTATATATTTTTAAAATAAAATTTAGTAAAATGTTTTACGTTTTAAATTGACAAATAAATTTACATATTTATATACATGTACAAATTAATGCTAATTTTTGTGTTTGGCTATATGGTCCCAATTGGTTTACACTTGTA
This sequence comes from Hepatocystis sp. ex Piliocolobus tephrosceles, assembly GCA_902459845.2. Lineage (NCBI taxonomy): Eukaryota > Apicomplexa > Aconoidasida > Haemosporida > Plasmodiidae > Hepatocystis > Hepatocystis sp. ex Piliocolobus tephrosceles. The sequence goes on from CABPSV020000570.1 coordinate 7,855, forward strand.
TGAACATATTTTATTTCTATATTTTTATATTTCTGTCCTTTTTTTGCTTATTTTTATGCTTTCATTTTTGTAAATTTGTGCTGTAAAAATGTGCTGTAAAAATATAGCTAACAAATTAGTTTTTCTTGTATTCGTTATTGCATAAATAAGGACAAGGCGGATATCACATCAATGCATTTTTTTTATTTATTTATTTTTTTTTTATTACTTAATAAAAATTTATATGAACAAGTTATCATTTTATATTAAAAAAAAAAAAAAAAATATATATAAACAAACAAATAAGCAAACAAACGGATAAAAAATTAAAAAACATGAACGATTCATGCAACTATTTATAATTTGCTATTTTATGATTTTTAAAATTTTTAATTAATATGGTAAAATTATATCACATATTATATCTTATACAAGTTAAGTTTTTATCCTTAATACAAGAGAGCATATTTATTAAAAATGGCTAAGCCACAGTTTTAAATCGTTTGTTCAGTATATATATATATATATAGATATGTATATATATGTACATACATAATCGTTTTATTCTTGTATTTACGTTTATTTATGTTATTTGTATATCAAGTTTTAATTTTTCATCATCGCTTTAAATGTTAATTAACTCCCCCCTCCAAAAAAAAAGGAAATTAAGTCTTATAATTTTTTCTCTTTATTACTTTTTTTTTTTTTTTTTTTTTTTTTTTTGAATTCGCTCTGCAATGTTTAAGTATAAATGAAATTATTAGATTAGAAAAACGCAAATAAATAATAATAAATAATAATAAATAATAATAAATAATAATAAATAATAATTCTTCTTTCTTTCTTTCTTTTTTTTTTTTTTCTTTTTTTTTTACCCGAGTTTATGTTAAACTTTTATATATAGAAAATATAAAAATTTTATTTTTTATATATAAAATGTAATACATTGTGTGTTCATATAGATTGTTTAAAGCAATATATAGGTATTAAAATGTATAAATATTTGTACACATAAAATTAATAAAACCATTTCCTACAGAAAAAGACTATTACATATTAAAGTTGTGATTTTTTTTTTATCTTTACATTTTTTTTCGAAGATGATAAAGTTAAAATTATTGTTTTTTTTTTTATAACTTTTTTAACCGACCTTTTTTTTTTTTTTTTTTTTTTTTTTTTTTTTTTTTTTTTTTTTTTTTTTTTTTTTTTTTTTTTTCTTTCTTTTTATTTAAAAAGCGGACTAGTAAAATTTTATTTTTTTTGCATAATTTAGTATTTTATGTTATATTTTGTCATATAGTCACTTGTTTGTTGACTTGTTTGTTTGTTCATTTGTTCGTTTATTCACTTGTTCGTTTGTTCACTTGTTTATTTTTTATTTTTTTTTTTTTTTTTAGAAATGATTATATTTATAAAATGTATAATTTTATATTTATTTACATTAGTTTGTATAGTTTTATCAAATGACAATGATAAACCAAGCACTGATAATATACCACAAAATAATGGCCAAAGTAATGGTCAAAGTAATGGCCAAAGCAATTCGAATAATTTAGACTTAGATGATCTTAAAAAATTTTTAGACATATTAAATAAAAATGTGCAAAATCAAAATAAACCTAATGATAACGATGAAAAAAATAAAGATTTAGAAAAATTAAAAGATATTCTTCAACTAAGTGGTGACGATAATTGGAAGGAACAAATTATGAGCTTGTTTGAATCTGCTATAAACAAAGTAAATATTAATAAAACAAATACAATTAATAATAACGATTCTGATGATCATAGGATATGGGACTTGATAAATAATGCAATGAATAGAAAAGAAACCAGTGTTCAAACAGAAGGTGGTACTCACACAGATAGTGGTTCCCATGATGCTAGCGAAAGTGGTATTAGTGGCGATACTACTACTACTGGTGGTGGCGATACTACTACTACTGGTAGTGGCGATACTACTACTACTGGTAGTGGCGATACTACTACTGGTAGTGGCGATACTACTACTACTACTAGTGGTGGCGATACTACTACTGGTAGTGGCGATACTACTACTACTACTGGTAGTGGCGATACTACTACTAGAAGTGGTAATACTACTACTAGCGGTAGTGATGACCAAAAAACAAACAACGCACAACTATTTAGCGATATTCTAAAAATGCTTAACACGGCAAATACAAATACAGATATAAATGCAAACCCATATGCAAATTTAATGAAAATGTTTGGAGGTAATAATAGTGACGGAACAAAAAAGAATTCACTTGAGTATTTAACAAATTTAATGAAAATATTTGGAGGTAATGATACAAATAACAACAATGTAAACAATGAAAATATGGAGGGTCTACAATCACTATTCGATAATTTTATAAATATGAATAAAACACAGAATGCACCATTTAGTTTAGATAAAAGTATAAAAAATGTTGTAAATGATAAAAATAATTATGGTAATAATAGTAATACGCATGAAAGTGATTTTTTAATAGATTTACAAAATTTAATAAATAAAAATAAAGAAAAAAATAAAGAAAAAAATAAAGAAAAATATGAACAGAATGAGAAATTAAAAAATGTATTTTTATCATTAAAAAAAAATTATAATCCTTATTCTTATGAAAGTATTATATTAGATGAATTAATAAACGAAACTGATATAAAAAAAAAATATAACATAGATGATAATTTTGAAAAATATATTTTAAATAGAAGTTACAAAGATATGGACCTAAATGTAATGAGTATTGAAGAAAAAGAAAAAAAAACTCATAGGTTTGAAGATATAAACGAATTAGATGATGAAGCAACAAAAGAGAGTGGTTCAATTAATAGTCATATGTTAAGAGAAAAAAAAATTGAAAATATTAATATGTTAAGGGGGTTAATAAGTAATGATAATGATGTTGGTACATTTGATGAATGTAATTGTGCTTCACATGAAGCTAACAAATGTATATTATCTTTTATTAGTTTTAAAAATTTAGAATATATGTTACTAAGTTTAAATATAGATGTACAATATATGGTTAAGAGTTATATAAGTGATAAAAAAAATTTTAAAAAAACGGATTCGTTTCTTATTCCTTTACCCCCATTAAATGCAAAGACTGATGTACAAAATACATCTAACTATGTTTTAAGAGTACCACGTGTATTGTTTTTAACAACGAAAAAGGCATTTACTACAACCCTAGATAGATACTTTTTCAATCTCTATGATATAATGAATAATCATTTTAAATGGGATACATATATGTGGGGATCTGGATTTAAATATTATCCATTATTTTTTTCAAAAAATATATATACCTTATTACATAAGCATGATAATGAAATAGGAAAAAAACCATTTGATATGATTTTTGTTCATAATAGTTTTATTTCGAACTATTATAATCATTATTTTTTTTTAAAACATATGCCAAAAGCAACAACATTACTATTCACACATGATGGATGGGATAATAATGTAAAAAATCAATATATGTATTTATTTCCTCATGTATTTTTTCAAAACCAAGTAAATATATTCGAATATAATCCTTTAAATAATATAGATGTAGAAACAGAAAAAAATAAACTTTTAAATAATTTATGGAATAAAGTTTCTAATAGGAGTAATGCACCTGATGTTATAGCTAATAAACATAAAAAAAAAAAAAAAAAAAAAAAAAATATTATTAGAAATAATTATAATAAAGAAAGGAGTAGTAATATGGAAGATATGGATGATGATGATGATGATGATGAGGAGGATGATGAAGATGATGAGGATGATAATTATAATTTTGAATCAATCGATGAAAAAAAAATTGGAAAAAATAAAGATGATATTGTTAATGATGATGGTTCATATAATGAAAATGACAAAAATGACAAAAATGAAAAAAATGAAAAAAATGACAAAAATGACAAAAATGACAAAACTGACAAGACAAAAAAAAAAAATTATGGTACCATGTTTGAGGAAATGGAAGAAGGGTATCATGAAGAAAAAACATTATGGGCCTTTTTACCACATGGAGTAAATATATGTTGCTCAAAAAATTTTAATCAATTATTCGATTTCGATTTAAATGAACAAACAAGTAAAACTAACAATGAATACTTATCACATAATAATACTACTACAGTTACAAATACATTACCTTATTACTATTATGATTTAGCCAAACAAGGCAAATCAAGATTTAATTTTAACGTAGAATTAAGTTACTCCTTATTAGATTTGTTTGTACCTATATGTAAGTATAAACAAGCTTCTTCCAAAGTAAATCCTACATGGGATCTTTTAAATAAAAAAAAAAGAGATATTGATATTTTGTATTTATACAATACAACTGCAAATAATTACAACGATTTTTTAATTCAAAAAATAATGGATTATATATATAACAACAATATAAATGATTTAAAAAAAAAGATTTATAAATATGAAGTAGATTTTTATTATTGGAAAGTATGGGGATTACAAACAACACATAAAATTATAAATAACAAAATGAATGAATATAATAAATTATTAAAAAGAAGTAAAGTATGTGTTATTAGTTCCAAATTTTTGGGTATGTTAAATAAACTTGTAATCGATGCAATGTTTAATGGTTGTATTGTTATTACAGATAGAAGTCATAATAAAGATATAAACAAATATATAGTATCAACACATATACCATTTGAGTATTATGAAATACCTAATTTAATTTATAATATTAGTGATAGTATGCATACTTTATCTAATAACTTAATTACATTAATTAAAAAAACACTTAGTGAAATAAATCAAGGTAAAAAAAAAGAAACACAAATACAAGCTTTTGAAACAGTTTTAAATACTTATACATATCATGGTCTTATATTAAATTGGATTATACCAACATTATATTTCCATTATAATAAAGACAAATATGAAATGTATAATAATTATTTTATTTTACCTCAATATTTCGATGATATTATTTCAAAAACATTAAAATCGAGTAGTGCACAAAGAGAGAAAATTATTGCAAATATAGATATGTCCTTGCAAGAAGATTTTATAATGAATAGTAATGAAGTTATTATATGGTTTATAATATGGATACTTATATTTTCGCTTATAATTTTTTATTTAATAAAAAACAGTAGTTTTACAAATTATTTTTTTAAGTTTCGTAAAATTTATTGATAAAAGCGGGGGTGTTGTTTACCCATATTCATATACATCAAAAATGGTACATTTTTTAATCCATATAACTACTGATCAATATTACTTATTTTATAACGATATAAATTAATCAGTTAATTGTTCTAACCTTTCTTGTCGACACTTGTTTTTTTTTTTTTTTTTTTTTTTTTTTTTTTTTTTTTTTTTTTTTTTTATCACAT
>CABPSV020000571.1:2500-10168 GCA_902459845.2 Hepatocystis sp. ex Piliocolobus tephrosceles
AAACATAGAATTTATATTACCAACAAATACAATCGAACCAAATGTTTATTTATGTATTATTTTTATTAATTATGATACAATATATTTCAATCTTTATTTTGATCCTAAGAAACTATTTTTTGAATTAAAGTGTATACCACAAAACAAAGGAAATTATACATACGTATGTGAAATAATAAATAAAGTTGTAAAAGATAAAAAAGAAGTTGAATATAAATATTTTTTAAGAAATTCTGATTATCAGACAATAATTTTTACAGAAAATAACAAATGTTATATAGGATGGTTGTTAAATTCAGTTAGTATAAACAATGATATTATTAAAGAGATTAGTGACAAACCATGTTCTAATGTATCAGCGATTATAGTCGGTGAAAGTTTGTTTGCTACGTATGCAGTAGCATCTAACGTTAATGAATTTGTAAATTATTACTTCATAATCGAGGTAAAAAAAAATAAACAAATAAAAAATAATTAAAATAAAAAGAGACACAAATTTTATACTGATAATGAAAGTTATAATTATTATGTCAATTTTTTTTTTTTTTTTTTTTTTTTTTTTTTTCTATGTACACTTTACATATTGTAATGTGTTATTTTTACCACATTTTTTACATTCCTATGTTTTACTTTTTTTTTCCACGTCCTACTTTTTACGTTCTACTTTTCTACATTGGTACAATGTCACTTTTTTTATTTTATTTTTATTTTTTTTATTTTTTTTTTTTTTATTTTTTATTTTTTTATTTTTTTTTTTTTTTTTTTATTTTTTTTTTTTTATTTTTTTTTTTTTTTATTTTTTTTTTTTTTTTTTTTTTTTTTTTTTTTTTTTTTTTTTTTGCAGGGCCTTAAGAAAAAAAGCAGCGGTTGTGAATTTAGAACAAGTGGAAGCTTATATGTACGTAACGTTTTTGTAAACCACACGTGCCAAATTCGTATGGATGAAGTAGATATAACCAAAACAGACAGTGATGAAATGTGTTTTAATATTGTTGTACCTACTCGTTTTATTTTAGATTCTAAATGTTTTGATGATGTTGAAGATTATAATCCAAATTTCTCGATTTATTATTTATTTGAACAAGAAATTATAGAAGAAAATAAAAAAATTTTTCGTTTCTGTTTTTATAAATATATTATAATACAATCTAATTTTACTAAAAGTAATTGTATGTTTGTTAATACAAATAATAATAAAGAAACACTTAATGTTAATTTTGTTATTGATGGTTTTTATAAACAATATGTATGTAATATAGAATATGATGAAAATTGTGATTATTTTATCCATGCACAAAATAAAGTAATTATACATTATAATAAAAAAGATATTGCAAAAGAAAAGTTAAAAAATGATGGTATTAAAGAAAATGTCCCAAACAAAGACGAAGATTATGACAATAACAATAATAACGATGATAATATATGTAATCTTAGTTATATGAATAATAGTTTAGAACCTAGTAAATGGATATATGATGAAAAATTAAATAAAAATAAAGTTTTATTTAATGGTATGTATACACATTTAAATGAAGTACTTAGTCATTCAAAAACAGATAAATTAATAGAAATAACAGAAACAACAATAATATTAACAACTCCATCTTTTATACCTAATAACCGTACAGTTCAAATCAAATTTATTAATAAATGTAATAAAAATGAAGTACGCAATGTTTATTTAAGATTTCAAAAAAATAGGAAACCTAAAAAAAAAATTTTAGGAATGAATGTATCTACAACTTTCGACATAAATTATAGTTACTATATAAATGAAAATATAAAAAATATGAGATTTTTAATAAATAATTTTACAGAAACTAATTATGTAGGTATGATTTGTGATACTATTAAAGAACCTCAATTAACACCACCATGTATTTTTAATTTAATTGGACCGAACTATGCAATAATATCTTTCAAAACAATATTTGAAAATAAAAGAAGTTCTTTTCTTTATTTTACACATACAAACAATATAAATGCTTATAGTACTATCTCCGAATCACGTTTTGTTATTTTTAAAGGATTTGATACAATTTTAAAACAACATGGGATAGAATATATACAAATTATTTGTACTTGTAAAAGAAAAAATAAAACAAATGATGATATTTATAATACTGAATATATTATTGCTACTAATCATGTTTTACAGAGAATCGCAAATATTATAAATATAGATCAGAATACATTTGAAAATATAACATATACAATTAAACCTAAAGCACAAAAAAATGGTCATGTATTGGATAGTTTGGATTATAATTTTAATTATAATAAAAAAGAACATAATCAATATAATTATAAACAAATGGAAGCTGCTTCAACCTATTCTTTTTTTAATTTATTCTGTCTACTAACGACTGTAACATTGGTGATAACTTTTTCCAACTGTTAATTTTTCCAACTGTTAATTTTTCCAACTGTTAATTTTTCCAACTGTTAATTTTTCCAACTGCTATTTTTTCCAACTGTTAATTTTTCCAACTGCTATTTTTTCCAATAGCTAGGGTTAAAACGTGTCATTTTGGTGTAATTTATTGGGTCGGATCGGGACTGGATTGGATTAGACTGGATGGGACGGGACGGATCGGATATGGTCGTGTTTTTATTTTTATTTTTTTTTTTTTTAAATTACTTAAAACTATTTTATAATTTTACTCATTTGTCTATACATGTTGTGATTTTTAAAATTTACTCATTTGGCTATACATATCGTGATTTTTAAAATTTACTCATTTGGCTATACATATCGTGATTTTTTTTTTTTTTTTTTTATATTCATTGATACATATATATGTATATTTATATGTATGTGTATATTTATATGTATGTGTATATTTATATGTATGTGTATATTTATATGTATATTTATATGTATATTTATATGTATATACGTCTACCTACATGCACACATGAATAATACAGTTGAACATCTGCGCTTCAATACTAGCTTTTTTTTTTTTTTTTTTTTTCTTCTTTTTTAAATATATAGAGCTTTATTTTTAAGGCAAAAATTAAAACGCTTAAACAAAAAATATATAAAAGTGTTTACTAATATATAATATATTAATAAAAGAATGTTACAAAACTTGTATACATATAAGTGTATATTTTTATACATATATATATATATATATATATATATATATATATGTATTTAATAAGAGTGTTTCTTTTTATCATGTATTTTTATATATTAATAATATGCATATATTTAATGTTACACATAATTTAGTTAGAAGTCAGCAAATAGTTTTACATGATATATGTTAAAAAAAAAAAAAAAAAAAAAAAAAAAAAAACTTCATGTGAGATTGGGTAAATAATGTGAACATATATTGTATGTAGTATGTATGTATATGGTCAATTTTCTGATAAACAAAACATACATACACAAATAGGTACGTATATATATATATATAGACCTAGACAGGTTCGTACATACGTATGTTCATATACATATACCCAGTTTTGAGGGGGGAGTGAAAAAAAAAAAAAAATAACAAAATAAACAATAATCTTGCTTTTTATAAATATATATTTTTATTTCTTAAGTTTTAGAATGTGTTAACAAGTATAAAAGTTGTATCATATATACATATATATGTACATATAAATATTTATAAACACTTGTGTACGTATTTTAACAAATTTATTTCATAATTAATAGTTTAGGATGTTAAAAAAAAAAAAAAACACAACAATTTTTTTTTTTTCACAATGAAATAAATATATTTTGAGTTTAACAATTGCAAAATGTAAAATGCAAAATGTAAAATGCAAAATGTAAAATGCAAAATGTAAAATGCAAAATGTAAAATACAAAGTGTAAAATGCAAAGTGTAAAATACAAAGTGTAAAATACAAAGTGTAAAATACAAAGTGTAAAATACAAAGTGTAAAATGCATATGTATAAAATGCAAATGTGTAAAATGCAAATGTGTAAAATGCAAATGTGTAAAATGCAAAATGCAAAGTGTAAGGGGGAGAAAAAGAGGTATGTTTTAGACTGATATTTTTTAATCAAATCTGGTACAAATCTCGCTTTTTAACTAATTTTGTTTTATAAACACTTATATATGAAACGTTTTTCTAAAATTGGAAATGTAACAATAAACTTTGTCAAATACAACAATAAATTTTGACAAATACAACAATAAATTTTGTCAAAAATACAACAATAAATTTTGACAAATATAACAATAAAAACTTTGTCAAGTTACTTAGCAAGACACATATAAATATATATAAATATATATAAATAAATATATATATAAATATAAATAAATATAAATATAAATAAATATATATATAAATAAATATAAATATATATATATAAATATATATAAATATATATAAATATATATAAATATATATATATAATGAGTCACATAATATATTTATGATACGTCACATATGTTTATTTCATATGAATATGAGAAAAAGTAAAAACATACATATTATCTTCATTAAAAGTAATATGTACCATTTTGTTTATAATATTTTAATAAATCTTTATTTAAAAACAAATGTACATCTTTAAACCACTTATGTTTTAATGCTTCTTCAGCTGTTATCCTATTTTTATAATCAAAACTTAATAAATTATCTATTAGTTCTATACCTTCATCATTTAATAGTCTTCTACCATATATATCAGTAAAAATTGTTACTAAATTTTTTATTCTATTTTCATAACTATAATTTGGTAAGTCACCTAAGAATGCTCTTCTTATTGGATCATTTTTTTTTTCATCTGGTGTACCTCTCAAAGCTAATATTTTAAATAAAAGGGCAGGTCCTGTTTTTGAGCTTATAGGTACCATACCTAATAAACATTCACACATAGTTATACCTATGGACCATATATCTACAGAATAATTATAAAAGTTATCTTTACATAAAATCTCAGGAGGTCTATATTGTAAAGAAATAATATGAGAATCTTTTGACTCAGGACATAATAAATTATCAACTATTCCTAAACCAAAATCTGCTATTTTTACAATCCATTCTTTAGGATCATTCAAACCATCAGATAAATATTCTATATTTTTTATTAATGTATTAGCTGGTTTAATATCTCTATGTATAATAAATTTTTTATGAAAATGATTAGCAGCTTGTAACATCTGATAAATTATTACTTTTGTTTGCATCTCTGTTAATGATGGTAAATCAGGATAAGCAAATTTTCCTTCTTGTTTTCTTTGAGGAAGGTAATAATATTGAATATAATTATATAAATGATCAATCATATACTCTTCTTTTTCATCTCTTTTAATATATTCCATTGCATCATGAGTTATATACTGTTGAATCTTTGAAGTTTTTGATTTAATTTTATTCAAAATATCATGTAAGCTTGCATCACATTTTTCCATTACTAAAAATAAATCCCAATTTTCTACTATTTCACGACATTTATTTTCAATTTTTTTCACTTTACTTGAAAATCTTCGATATTTTATTTTATCAATAATTTTATTTTGTACTGCTTGTAACTTATGTAAAGGTAATCTATTAATCATATGTTTTCTATTTTTCTCATTTTTCAAATTTCCCTTATTTCCTCTATTTACTCTATTTACTCTGTTTACTATATTTTTCGTATTTTCTATATTTTTCGTATTTTCTATATTTTTCGTATTTCCCATATTTTTCGTATTTTCTATATTTTTCGTATTTTCTATATTTTTCGTATTTTCTATATTTTTTATATTTACCGCATTTACCGTATTTTTTTCTAATTTATTAGATGTATTAAGATTTAAACTATTTGTTTTGTTTTCTCTAGTGGATACATGTAATATAGTATTCTTATATTGTGATCTATTGTGATACATAATGGTTGATGTATTAGAAGTTGTATTGTTTCTAATACCACTAATTAAATTTTGTGTATTTATATTATTGTCATCACGTGTCGTGTCACTTATAGATAAAACAGAACATTCATTTGAATCACTGCAGTTTTGTTCATTGTGTTGAGAATCGTTAGATAATTTTGTTTTAACATTTTGTTCTGTTATTTCAATGTAATCTGTATTATGTAATACCAATTCTTCTTCTAATGCATCCACAGTAGCACCAGTGTTATTAATTAAAGAAAAAACTTTATTATTTTTTTTAATACTAGGGGATGATGGATGAAAAGTAATACATTCCACATCTTTATATCGTATATTCACAAAATCATATTGTACTGATTCATTTTTTATATCTTTTGGATTTTGTTCCTTTTTTTGTGTATTTTCATGAAATGTACGAACTCTGAAACTATCAATTAAGCTAATGACATTTGGATGTGCTAACATACGCATAATATTATACTCGTTTATAGCATATTCTTCAGAGGCAAATTGAAATTTATAATTAGGCCAAAAATATTTTAACACTTTAATTGCGAAATGTAAATAACAATCGTTTACAGATTCTGCATTAAATACTTTACCATATACTCCTTCACCAATCTTTTCAATAATTTTATATTTTTTAAAAAAATCTCTTGGGAATAAATCCATTAGTTTATTCACAACAATATTACACCCTTTATGTATTCTATGAATAGTTGATTTTATATTGTCATTTAAGATCATTTCACGTTCGTAAATACATGCCTTATCATATACATGATTACAAATCAAATCTAAAGTAAAATTTTGTAATTTTTTATCTGTTATATAACTTCTCGATACCATTTGTTTATTATTATTATTATTACCAGTATTATTATAACTAGTATTATTATTACCATTATTATTATTACCATTATTATTATTACCATTATTATTACCATTATTATTACCATTATTATTACCAGTATTATTATTTAATGTATCTTCCAACATATTCTTAATTTTGTAATTATAATTATTAGTATCATTATATATATATTCTTCTAATTTATTAGTCTTTTTTTTATTTATTCGATCATCAGAACTACAATATTTCTCAACAAATGTTGTTTTACTATCTTCCCAAACTTTCTTTAAATGATTTTCTATTACATTTTTCATACTACTAGCTGTTTTGTTAATTAACCTTTTACTTCGTTTATTTATTAACAAATCTGGATGATTCATAATGATTGCCTCTGATTCGTTATTTGGTAAAGTCATTTTATTATAATATGAACTATATTTACGTTTTATATCTATTAATTTATTAATTAAAAAACTACCAGGTCTTTTAATAAAATGTTCTCCTTCGAATGTTTCATCTTCATATGGTTTCATAGTTGGATATTCCTCTTTTTCTAAAATATCCTGCTCTCTGATACGTATTTCAGGTGAGTATCTTCTTTCTCTATACATAAGCAAGTCTAAATTGGATTGTTCATACATGTTAGCAATATTATTTGTTAAACCATTATTTGTTAAACCACTACTTGTTAAACCATTATTTGTTAAACCATTATTTGTTAAACCATTATTTGTTAAACCATTATTTGTTAAACCATTATTTGTTAAACCATTATTTGTTAAACCATTATTTGTTAAACCATTATTTGTTAAACCATTATTTGTTAAACCATTATTTGTTAAACCATTATTTGTTAAACCATTATTTGTTAAACCATTATTTGTTAAACCATTATTTGTTAAACCATTATTTGTTAAACCATTATTTGTTAAACCATTATTTGTTAAACCATT
>CABPSV020000573.1:0-13166 GCA_902459845.2 Hepatocystis sp. ex Piliocolobus tephrosceles
TTGTTGTTGTTGTTGTTGTTGTTGTTGTTGTTGTTGTTGTTGTTGTTGTTGTTGTTGTTGTTGTTGTTGTTGTTGTTATTGTTGTTGTTATTGTTGTTGTTGTTGTTGTTGTTGTTGTTGTTGTTATTATTTTTTTTTTTTTTTTTTTTTGTTATGGTATCATCTAGATACTCATCTTGTATATTTGTTTGGCTATTTGTTATATTAATTATAGCATCGTATTTATTAAAAGAATCTACTGAATTGTTAGTTGTGTTAATTTTTTCATCTGCACTATTCCCTTTAATAGATATCAAACATTCATTGTTTTTATTGTTTAAATTATTTAACCTTGAATCATCACTAGTATTACTGATTTGCTCACTTTTATATAAATCCTCATTTAAAACTATGTCTTGATTATTTATTTTATCTTTTTCTATCATTATTTTTTCCGATATTATATGTTTTTCTATTTCTTCACATGTCTGCATATAATTATTTTTGTCATTATTTTTGTCATTATTTTTGTCATTATTTTTGTCATTATTTTGTTCATTATTTTTGTCATTATTTTGGTTATTATTTTTGTCATTATTTTGGTTATTATTTTTGTCATTATTATTATTAGGTTTGTTGAGTTGGGTTGAATGACCGCTCCACTGCTTAGAGTATATTTTTGATAGCATTTTTGATCCAAAACTTGATCCGAATTTTGACCCTACATTTGACCCTATATTTGATTCTATGTTTGATCCCATTTTTGTTACGTTTTCCAAATTTTCTAGCTGTGTTGAACTATTTACTTTTTCTTTAAAAACATATTTATTCTTCTCTTTTGTGTTGTTTTCTTCAACTAAATTATTAGAATCACAATTAATAGCATTTTCAGAATTCGAAGAATGTGAGTGAGTATTATTTTTATTTGAGTCGGAATAATTTAGTTTGAACGATAATGTTCTAGATAATTTTATTTTATTTTTAAAAAAGCTTGACTCTTTTGGTTTACTCAGATTTGTTGTAAGGTTGTGAGTATTTTGGTAATTATTATTGTTATCGTTATTTTTGTCGTTATTTTTGTCGTTATTTTTGTCGTTATTTTTGTCATTATTTTTGTCGTTATTTTTGTCGTTATTTTTGTCATTATTTTTGTCGTTATTTTTGTCATTATTTTTGTCGTTATTTTTGTCATTATTTTTGTCGTTATTTTTGTCGTGTTTATTATTTACATTATTAAAAGTTGATAATTTTTTTTCATTATGTTGGCTAGTTTTGTTATTATATATAATATTAATACTACTACTTCGGTGAAACATTTTGTTATCATTTCGATTGCTGTGGAACTCACTTTGCTGTAGACATTGAGGATCTTGTTTTATTTTTTTTGGACTTACATTAATGTTCAACATAGAATTTATTTTTTTAAATTGAAAACTGTTAGTATATGCTAAATCTGAATAAGTTTTTGATTTAACACACATATAAGAATCTATTAAAGATTTAAAAATTTTTTTTTCTAATTTTTTAACATCTTTTGAAGTAACTACATATTTACAAGGATTTTTTTTTGATACTACTATAAGACAACATAATTCATACATTCTAAAGTAAACAATATTTCCACCAAATATTTGTATTATATAAGATAGTAATTCGAAATAAAAAAAAGTATCCATATTTACATCAAATATGTCAATGCTCAAATTATATTGGATGACTATTCCAAAAAGTATACTAAACAAAAAAGAAGTTAATAAACTATAGTAAGAATATCCAGTTAATGCGAAAGAAAAAAATAATAATTGCATGTTGGCTATTTTAAATACATTTATAACGATTGATAAAGAACAATTAACAAATATACTAAAACAAAATAATATATTTAAAATATATTTACTTAAATCTACTTTTGAAAAAACAAAAGTTCTAATTATAACAAAACTTATTAATGAATATATAAATAACATAGCTCCCAAACATACTGCCCAAAAATGTGTTAAATTAAAAGTTAAATTATTTTTATTTATAGCTGTATATCCAATTATAATAAAGGTTTGTAAATTCTGTAGGGCCAAAAAAACGACAAAGTCGTCGGACTTTATATCTATGGAGTGTCTAACTGTGCTTGACATTATGTTTACAAGAGTATTACTACATATTATATATTTTTATAAAGTATATATTTTTCCACACGATTTTTACATTATATTTAGTTAGTATGTTATACAAGTATGTTACTTTTTCCAAACTCTGTAATATTGGGTAAAATAAAATAAATGTTCTATTTTTTAAAAAAACAAAATAAAAAAATGATACGACGGAGGAAACATTTATATGTTTACAATTTTTTTTTTTTTTTTATTAAATAGATAATACAAGGTGTTTCACCGCATTAGTACAAGTGTATGCATATATATATATATATATATATATATATAGATATGCAAAAAAAAAAAAATACGTGCAATATTCCTAAATAAAATTGCTATATATTGCTATATATTGCTATATATTTGTATATAAAAAATAATAAAATTTAATTAAAGGACAGCATTTTAAAAATGGCGGATTTAAAAGAATACAATGAAAAAATAAAAATGAATAATATATATAAAAAAAAGAAAGGAAGAAAGTAATATATACATGTTTATATATACATTGACAGATACATATATACATGAGCAACTGTTTATAGGACATGTAACTATGTAGAGGTTAATATGACATCATAATAACATGTTTCGTACAACTTTGAAAATGATAAACATATACAATTAACTCACACTATCCATCTACTTAGAAAAGTGTTGTGATCAAAAAAAAAAAAAAAAAAATTAAAATAAAATCAAATAAAATAATAAAATCAAATAGAATAGAAAAATCAAATAAAATAATAATATCAAATAAAATAAAACAATAAAATCAAATAAAATAAAACAATAAAATAAAATAAAATAAAATAATAATATCGAATAAAACAATAAAATCAAATAAATAGTAAAACTAAATGAAGTAGTAATATATATTTGCACGTGCTACAAAAAAAAAAAAAAAAAAAAAAATTATTAAATTTGAAAGCGATGCATGCTTTTGCGTATATTAAAAAATTGAAAAAAGAAACTGAAAAACAAATTATCACGTAAAAAAAAAAAAAGTATATAGAAATATAAGTTATTGTTACATTATGCTAAACCGATACACTTCAAAATAATAAAAAAAAAAAAAAAAAAAAAAAAAAAAAAAATGTAGACTTTATTTTTTTTTACTTTTTATTTTTTCTTTCTTTTTATTTTTTCTTTCTTTTTGTTTTTTCTTTCTTTTTATTTTTTCTTTCTTTTTATTTTTTTAATTATTTAAGAGACAATATAAGAAGATAATTAAAAATTAAGAAATTTTTAATTAAAAAAAATTTTTTCAAATAAAAAATTTGCAATTAAAAATATGTGTAATGAATATATTATACATATAAAACGCATAAATTAAACGCATAAATTAAACACATAAATCAAGCGCATAAATCAAACGCATAAATCAAACGCATAAATGATGGACGTATAAAAGGTACAAACACATAAAGGTACATACGCATAAATGTACAAAAACATAAAAGTAAAAACATATAAACGTACAAACTTAGAAACATAAAAAAAAATATATATATATATATATATATATATATGTACCATATATTTATCTATGTATACTAATTTTCTAAATAATCTCAACAGTGATATAGAAAACACTATAAAAAAAATTGTTACTGTATAATCAATGTATTTTTATGAATATATAGCATTTTCCTAATCATTTTATGGCAATTACTTAACAATAGAGAAAAAAAAAAAAAAATTATGTGTAAATTAGTGCACCAACTAATTTTTATAAAATATCAGTAGAAACAACATATCTTGAACAAAAAAAATTAAATACTTGATTAAACATTTGTATTACATATACATATCAAATGTTAACGTTATGCAAAAAAAAAATAAAAAATATAGTGTATATGTATAAGTAAAAAAAAAAAAATGTGTGTTAGACATTTTACTTTTCAAAAAGTTTTATCTATATTTACAAAAAAAAAAAAAAAAAAAAAAAACTAAAAGAACACGTTTATTTTGCATTACATTTTTTTGCATGAACCTCTTTATTATGTTTTACTTTGGTTTTGTTATTACATCACTCTTTGATAATTTTATTCATTGCTATTCTTTTTATTTTCTTTAATGTTTATAAATCATGTAAAAAAAAAAAAAAAAAAGAACTCTGTAAAATCAGAATAAAATTTTTTTATAATACCTTATGAAATTATGAGGTATACAAAAAAAAAAAAAAAAAAAAAAAAAAAAAAAAAAAAAAAAAAAAAAAAAAAAAAAAAAAAAAAAAAAAAAAAAAAAACAGCAGTGTAAATACTAATATAATATTAGAAAACAAAAAACGTCCTCTATAACTTATAGTTTGTTAATGTGTTTATTATTATCAAATTTAGTATTAAAAAAAGTCTAATTTGTTTAAATTATATTATTTCTTTTAGAAAATCAAAATCATTTATTTGTACATGTGTCGTTTAGATAATTCTAAAATGATAAGCAGTTTTGTTTTATTTTCTTTTACGTTATTTTTTTAGCGTTCTATTTTTTATAACAAATTATAAATTTTTAATAATAAAAAAAAAAAAAAAAAAAAAAAAAATTGATATAAAAGTACTATTCTTAATAACATATAAGTAGAATTTTAATGATATGAAAAAATTGACAAATATAAGTGAAAATTATATAAAAAAAAAATTAAAAATAAAATAAAAATAAATTATTCATTAAATATATTTAATCTTTTGTTATATAGTTGCATATATTTTTTTTAAAAAATTGAGCCTAGTATTAACAGACTCAATAACACAAAAATAATCGGAGTAATTAGCCTGTATAAATAAATAATTAAAAAAAAAAAGACATATATGATTAGAGTGAAATAATTAGGTAAAAATGTTAAATTTTTTAGACTCACAAATGTATTAATAATATATATAAATATTTAATCTATATGTATTATATAAATATTACCTCTTATTAAGAAAAAAGTTGATTATATCAAGATCGTCAACGACTACTCGGTCACATATTAACTTACTGCTTCTTTTTCTCAATGACTATAAAAAAAAAAAAAAAAAAAAATTAAAAATATAATAAAAAAAGTTAAAAGGAGAAATCATTTTAATAATTTTAAAAATAAAAATTTGATAAGTATAAATAAAATTGTTCATAGATCGCGATTAAGTTGATAAATAAATCAATATACACACACGCACATATATATATATATATATATATATATTGGTGTCTAAATTATACCTGAGGCTTTGGTTCAACAGTTTCATATGTGCTGCAGAAAATTGAATCGAAAAAAAAAAAAATGTGTATTAGTAAAAATTTTTAATATAACATTAATACATAGTACAAAAATGACATTCTTATTAATTTTATACAACGAATAAATGAACATTTGTAAAAAAAAGATAAAAATGAAAAGTATAATATTTGTTAAAAAAAAAGGGATATATATAATGTATGCAATATATATGTAACCAATTCCTCTTTTTTTATTGTTTTATTTATTTTTTTTTTTTTTTTCTTGATATGTATTTGTGTATCTATGTTTTACTATTAATTCATTTAAAAAATATATATTATAAGTGTCACATAATGGTTATGTATTTATTTACATTGGTTCAACGGAATAGTTTCCAAGTCCTTTCAAATGATTATTTTCTATACCTGCAAGAAAATTTACTACGGCTGACTCACTAAAGAAAAAAAAGGATATTATAAGAAAGAGGATAATATAAAAAAAATGATTATCACTATGTGATAATACAATAAATAGCTACTAAATGATAAAAAAATATTTACGAATGTTTTTCATAAAGAACGAATAAAAACTAGTAATATATAGAACAAATATAAACATATATATATACATACTGTATATTAATTTGCTTACTTTTGAGAATCATATTCTTCGACTTCAGCATTAAAGGGCATTAAGGAACTTTTAAAAAGTTCTACGTCTGAGGGTTTAATGCCTTGTATCCTAGCCTTAAGAATTTTACTACTTGATTCACTCATGTTTTATTATAAAATTATAAAAATATTTATTAAAAATAAGATATTTAAAAAAATAAAATATTTGTCATTATATATTATAAATCATTATATGCTTTGATTTAAAAATTAATACATTCATGTATTATATATGTAGATATGTAACTATTTTTTCGTTCGTATTATGATGTGTTTGTATATGTGAGTATTTATGTGTATATGTTATTGCATTTATTGAGAACTTTTTTTTTTAATTATGCTTATCTATGTACTTATTTGTTTATATATTTATTTATTTGTTTATTAGTTTTTTGCTTAATTGTTTTTTGTTTATTTGTTTTTTGTTTATTTGTTTTTTGTTTATTTGTTTTTTGTTTTTTGTTTTTTGTTTTTTGCTTAATTGTTTTTTGTTTTTTGCTTAATTGTTTTTTGTTTTTTGCTTAATTGTTTTTTGTTTTTTGCTTAATTGTTTTTTGTTTTTTGCTTAATTGTTTTTTGTTTTTTGTTTATTCATTTATTCGTTTAATTATTTATTCACTTATTTAATTAATTTTATTTAAAAAATTGTTTGATTTATTTATTTTGTTTAATTTATTAATTATTTTCATTTAATTTTTTTTTTGTTGACACATTTTTTTTTTTTTTTTTTTTTCTGTACTAAAATTTTTTATTTTAATTGTTTTATCATTGCTATTTTGGTATGCTAAGTTATTTGTTTTTATATTTAGGGAAATATTTATTTTTCTCAATTATTTGCTACTTACATGTATATGTATCCTTACATTAGTACATGTTCAATCGTTACATACACAGATGCTTTTTTTTTTTTTTTTTTTTTTTTTTTTTTTTTGATAAAATATAGTAATTAAAAAAAAAAAAAAATCAAGTATCCTTTAAATACGTTTTTACTTTTACAATAAATTTTACATTGTATTGTGTGATGATTTGTTTAGTTCAAATATGAATGTTTTTTAAAGTTTACATAAAAAAAGAGTTTTGCACTATAAATTACCTAAATAAATTATACATATATACATATTTGTGCACCGTAAATCATATTTAAATAAAACTTTTAGTAACAATTGTTGGAACCAAAATAAATGTATATGTATATACACATATGTATATGTATACATGTTCTTATAACATAATTGTGAAAATATAATGAATCAACCAAAAACAATGTTAACATTAAAGGAAACAAAAAAAAAAATAAATAAAAAAAATAAGAAATATGATAATTTTAATTAAGGAAATTTAAGATTTTAAAATGTTTAAAATACAAAAAAAAAAAAAAAAAAAAAAAAAAAAAGTTAATAAATGTATAAACATAATTATTTATTAAAAAGTGACAATATAATAATATAGGAAAACAGGCAGTATTGTATAAATCCAAAAATTAGTGAGCAAAAGATGTTTGCGTAAAATAAAATAAAACTAAAATGAACAAAAATGTTACATAAAAATTAATGTAAACTATAAATGAGTACAAAAATTAGTATGTATATATAAGCACATATTTTATTATATAGAACAATTCCCTCATAGCCTTAGTTTTTTTTTTTTTTTTTTTTTTTTTTTTAAGCTATATCTCTTCAAGTGCGTACGTTTTATTAGGAGTTAGAACAAATACTGAGGCTAAATTTACTTGAACATGTTTTTTATTATAATCATTTGCGTTTTCATTATGTTTGAATTGTAGTGTTATATTACGGGGAAAGTACTTCAAATACTTTTCTTTATTTTGAATGATATGTTGTTGAAAAAATATATATTTGTCTTTTATGTTTTCATGATTGGTTTGTTGTTCAAGGTTAAGTTCTTTTTTTTTAAAAAAATTATATTTATAATTAAAGAACGGGAAGGAACACATATATTTATTAATTTTTTTAAAATAGGAATTAAAAATACAAAAGGATTGTAATGTATATACAATCCATTTTAAATGTAAATGATTTGGTCTTAGTATTATATTATTTTTTTTAATATATAAAGGTATACAATAATGTTCTTTTGAATATATATTTTTATCTAATAAATAAAAATCATTTAATGGTATATGTTCATCTTTATTTGTTATTAATAATAATATATATTCCATGCTTTTAATAAGTTTATCAATTTGATTTTCATATAATGATATATCTTTTAAATTTGATTTTTTTTTAATTTTATAAATTAATAATTTTATTTTTAAAAATTTTTTTATACTATCTTCTTTTATAAATATAATAAAATTTTTCTTTTTACATGTGTTATTACCTATGTAAATATAATTAAAATCACAAGTTAAATCTTTAATTTTATGTTCATTTGTTTTTAGTAAATTAAAACCATATTTTTCTTCTATGTTTAGTAAAATATCATCATACATGTTCTGTTTACTTCTGCTTCTGTTGTTATAACTGTGGCTGGTACTATGACGAATTTTAGGACTCACACTGTTACTACATTTATTATTACTATAATTATTATTATTATTATTATTATCACTACTATTATTATTATTATTACTATTATTATTATTATTATTATTATAATTATTATTATTATAATTATTATTATTATAATTATTACTACTACTACTATTATTATTATTACTATTATTTAAAAAGGTGTCATTCAAAAAAGCGTTGTTCAAAAAAGTTCTGCTATTTCTTCTTTTATCATGTGAACATGAATAAAATGATAAATTATTATTATAACCATTCATAACATTAAAATTATTATTAACGTTATTAATGTATTCTAAATCTATTACGTCGTGAATGTTTTTTTTTTGAGGCGAGGTATTATAAAATTTTAAATTATTTATAAGCACTTTTTTAGGTGTACTATTATGAACATTATAATACATATTTTCCAAGTAGTGTTTATTTCTGCTTTGGTCATTTGTTTTAATCGAATTATCATATAATGAACTTCTAAGTCTATCAAAAAAATTAGTATTCGCGTTTGTATAATTGAAAGAAAGAGGTGTAGTATTATCATATATGTCATTACTTGCATTATTATGTACATCCATTTGACGTAATGGAATTATACAGTTTGTATGTTCTTTTGTTTTAATATGCTTAGAATTTATTTTGTTTACAGAATTTTCACATTCGTTTATAAAACAACCATTATTATTGTTATAGTTATTATTTATCAAATAAGGGTCAGTTGTAATAAAATTGTTTTGTTTATTTATACTGTGTGATATTTTTGGTGTCCTAGACCTTGATTCGTTGTTTATATTTTTATTCTTCCTATAACTAGCATTAGTTGTTTTGTTTCCCTTCCCATTTATATGGTTAAATATATTTACATCATTTTTTTTAGAATAAGATTTTTTAGGAGTGCAATACATTTCGTCTGATGCACTCTGTTGAGTAGATTCTATTATGTCATCTATTATATCACCACCAAAAAACAACTCAAACCATTTATAATAATCGTTAATATGTTGTTCGTTACTTTCATTGATAAATTTGTAAGGGAGAGGTGATAGTTCCATTTCATTAAAAAAATCGGGTATGTATTTTTCGTCAGTTTCGCATGTTTTGTCAATTTTGTTCATATCGGGACCGTTTATATAGTTGCAATCCTCGTTAGAGTAGTTATTGTCATGGTAGTACCCACTACTATAACAATCGGAATTAATCTTTTTCTGTTTACGTGGTGATAAGTTAATTATATCACTTTTAAACTTTTTGTTATTATTTTGTGTATATTGTATATTTTTAAATGTTATATGTTCATTATGACTTGTGTCGTTACATAGATTTGTTTTTTGTTCTGAAGAGACAACCTTTCTTCCCATTTTATTAATTATAGATTTTTGATAAAAATGATTAAATTGTAAATCTAATTTTTTAAATATATTGTTAATATTGTTTTTTTTTATAGTGTCAAAAATTGTAATTTCGTTTGTAATATTTGAATATTCCGAAGTAGATGTTTCAAGATTTGTATCATCTGAATTATAACTTATTTGATGATAATCATTACATGAGATCGATTTTTCTAAACTATTGGTGTTATTGTTATTTTTTTTAAAATTTTTGTTTATTTTATTTTTATTATAAAAAATGGATGACATGTCAGGTGAATATGTAGGATATATATAAAATAAATTTTGAAATAAATAATTAGATTCGTTAAAAAAATAATATATTAATTTTTGTAATTCATTATATTGAACACTATTTATTTTTAAATCATGTTGATTATGTATATAAGAAATATTATGATATTTTTGTATAAATAATTGATACATTTTGAATGTTTCATTATTATCTGTTAATGTTTCTTCATTTTTTTCTTCTTCGGATGATATATTATAATCATAAAATTTATCATTTATTAATAAATCTAACATACTATGTCCATATTTATCATATATTTTTCTTTTTTTATCATTAATTAATATATCATACGATAATTTTAATCCTAAAAATTCATGAATATCTCCTCCTTTATCTGGATGATGTATTTTAATTTTTTCCTTATAAGCTTTTTTTATTTCTTCTTTAGAGCAATTATATGGAACATTTAAGTATGTATATAAAGATTTTGTAATTTTATAATTTCTTTTTTTATATTCCTCTGTATTTGAATAATGATTTATATTTTTTTTGTTCTCTGTGTTATAGTAACAGTTTTTACTATAACTTTCGTTATCACTCTTGTGGTAGTTATTATTTTGAACTAAATTATTATTGTTGTGATTGTTTATGTGGTACGTATCGTTATGGTATGTGTCGTTGATATTATTAGTATCGGTACTATTATGGACGGGAGTAACATGTATTACTTTTATATCATCATCATCATCATCACAACTGTTCTGTTGGTTATGATCCAAACTAGAAGCAGTTGCCTCTTTAAAATAATTTTTTTCAAAAACTATACTTTTCCCATTTTTCGTACTTGTAACATTTGTAGCATTGGTAATATTGGTATTATGGGTATTATCGGTATTATCGGTAACATCTGTAACATCTATGTACCCTGGATTTTTGTTTATTTCATTATTCCATTCTTTTGTATTTATAAATTCATTATTTTCAAAAGTAAATAATGACTGATAATTGTTTACTTCTGAATTGTCATCACTATTGTCATCACTATTGTCTTCATCATTGTTTTCACTGTTATCGATAAAAATCTTACTACAGGTTTTATTTTCGTCTTTATCTATCTTATTATTTATTTCATTTTTTTTAAAATCATCTAAAAAACATTTTTTGTTATTAATAAAAAAGTTTTTGCTTAACCTTTTTATTGATTCAGTGCTATTTAAATCGATAAAAGTTGGTTTTGTTTTTTTTTTAGCATCATAATTGTCATCACAATTGTCATCACAATTGTCATCACTATAATCATCCGTAATATCAACTACAGTATTATTTACATTCCCATTGATTACATTCCCATTGATTACATTCCCATTGATTACATTCCCATTGATTACACTCCCATTGATTATATTCCCATTGATTACATTTTTTTTTTCAACAATTTTATTATGTTCATTTATTTTTACATCTTGTTTGTTATCATAATCATCCGTAATATAATATATAGTATTATTTACATTATAATGTGTTTCATATAATGTATTATAATTAATATCTTTTGTTTTTGAAATAGATTGATAAATTTTTTTATCATTTTTTGTATCTTTTATATTTGCTTCTTTATTATAAATTTGTTGGTTCGGATTTATCCGATTGTATGTAGAAGAATTCGAAACATGGTTTTCATTTTTTAAATTTTTATTATTACATTGTGTTTTTTGTGGTGAACAAACAAGTCTAATAAAATCGTATTTATCTAATGAGCCACTGCTGCCTGTGTATGAATTTTTTTTATTATATCCATTTTTATTAATACTTCCATTGTTAATACTTTCATTGTTAATACTTTCATTATTAATACTTTCATTGTTAATACTTTCACTGTTCATACTGTAAGTGTTATCATCGTTTAGACTATATTTTGTGTTATATACATTTGTTAAACTTTTATTTGTTTTATTTACATTACTCGTTTTCGAATTTTTTGTGGGTGTCTGATTAAGTACATTGTCATACATAAACACATCATCCTCAACAGTTTTTACTTTTGTTTTTTTATTTTTAAGTGGCGATTGATATATTTGATTTTGCTTATTAGTTTTCGATTTTTTATTATTTGAAGTGTTACCAAAAGAAGAGGATTTTCTGACTTGTGTTAATGTTGTACTGTTTTCATCAATAATCACAAATTCGAGCTTATTTTGTTTTACATTTTTGTTCATTTTGTTTGGTAAATTGAAAGAATTTCGTACATCAGTAACTTCCGTTGATGTATTTGTTTCATTATGCTTATTTTGCAGTAATGAACCATCATTTTTTTTAAAAAATTTTTGTTTTATTTGTTTTGTAGGTGTATTTTGTTCTATGTCAATAAAATTAATATAAAAATTTTCATCGGATATGTAATTATTCTTAGTATAATTTAGTTTTTTAATTTCATTTGCATTAAAATAATTTGAAATGTTATTAAATGTACTTTTGTGTTCATTATTATATTGTTTGTTCTTCAAATTAACACTTTCATTGTCCCTCCTGTTTTTCATATTATGTCTATGGGTTTATAGGTTTGTGATTGTCTGTGTGTGTGTTTTTTTTTTTTTTTATTTTTTTATTTTTTTTTATTTTATTTTTTTTTTTTTTGTGCTTGGGTTAGGTTATTGAATGTTTAACGCATCATTTGGTAAGTGTTTTTATTTTGGACCTAACAGCTTTCTTCAAACATGTATGCTTTTTAAACATGTAGGCTTTTTAAACTTGTTTGTTTTTTAAACTTGTTTGTTTTTTTAATTTGTTTGTTTGCTTTTTAATTTGTTTGTTTCTTAATTTGTTTGTTTGCTTTTTAATTTGTTTGTTTGCTTTTTAATTTGTTTGTTTGTTTTTTAATTTGTTTGTTTTTTTAATTTTTTTTTTTTTAATTTTTTTTTTTTTAATTTTTTTTTTTTTTATTTTTTTTTTTTTTTTTTTTTTTTTTTTTATTTTTTTTTTTTTTTTTTTTTTTTTTTTTTTTTTTTTTTTTTTTTTT
>CABPSV020000574.1:0-10095 GCA_902459845.2 Hepatocystis sp. ex Piliocolobus tephrosceles
AGCTTTATCTGATGCTTCAATAGCATTTTTTTCATATTTCTTAGTCTCAGTTTCCGCATTTTTTGCCTTTTCTACAGTTTCAGCTTTATTTGCCTCTTCGGCTGATTTTTCAGCATTATTTGCTGCTTCAACTGCTTCATTAGCAAATGTTTTTGTCTCTATTTCTGTTTTTATAATGATTTCTTTAATTGCTTTATCTGCTTCAGTAACCGCTACTTTTGCTTTCTTAGCTGCTTTTTCAGCTTCTTCAATATATGGTTTAGCGCGTTCTACATCTTTACCTACATCTTTAGCTTTATCTGATGCTTCAATAGCATTTTTTTCATATTTCTTAGTCTCAGTTTCCGCTTCTTTTGCCTTTTCTACAGTTTCAGCTTTATTTGCCTCTTCGGCTGATTTTTCAGCATTATCTGCCGCTTCAACTGCTTGGCTAGCAAATGCTTCTGTTTTTTCTTTTATAGCTATTGCATTAACTGCGTCATGTGCTTCTTTAATTGCTACGTTTGATCTATTAGCTGCTACTTCAGCATTTTTAATATATATTTTAGCACTTTCTACATTTTTACCTTTATGTATAGCTTTACCATATGCTGTGATAGCAATTATTGCATATTCCTTAGTCTCATTTTCGGCCTTTTTTGCCTCCGCTAAAGTTTCAGCTTTTTTTGCAACATCAGCTAATTTTTGAGCACGGTTTGCTGCTTCATCTGCTTTGTTAGCAAACATTTCTGTTTCCTTTATTATAGTGATTTCAATAACTGCGTTACGTGCTTTGTCGCTTGCTATTGTTGCTTTTTTAGCTGCTTTTTTAGCTTCTACAATGTATGGTTTAGCACTTTCTACATTTTTACCTTTATGTATAGCTTTACCATATGCTGTGATAGCAATTATTGCATATTCCTTAGTCTCATTTTCAGCCTTTTTTGCCTCCGCTAAAGTTTCAGCTTTTTTTGCAGCATCAGCTGATTCTTCAGCACTGTTTGCTGCTTTATCTGCTTCTTTTGCATAACTCTCTACGCTTTCTACAATTTCAAAGGTTTTAACTACTCCATCTGCTTCTTTCATTGCTTGTTCTGCTATTTTAACTGCATCTTCGGCTTTTGCAATATATGTTTTAGCACTTTCTAAATATTTTCCTTTCCTTTTAGCTGTATCTAATGCCAATTTAGCATTATTAGCATAATTTCTAACATCAGTAGCAACATTTGTTGCATCTATCTTAGTTGTGGCTTCTTTTGCTGCAGAAGCTCTTTTTTCAGCCTGTTCAGCAGCCTTAACAGCTTTATTAGCTTCGATCTCAGTATCGATTACACGCTGTAAATTTTGAACCGCCTGTTTTGCCTTATAAACCGCATCATCTGCTTCAATAATATAATTTTCATATTTTCTAATATACATCATAGCATTTGCTGAAGATTTTGCCATATTTTCAGCTCTTCTAAATAGTCTTTTAGTTTTTTTTTCATTATCTATAGTCCATTTTTCGGCTTTTTTTGCTTCTTCCATAGTTGTAGCATTTTTTGCACTATTGGATGCTTTTGTAGCCTCGATTGATGCTTTAACTCCATCGTTAACAAGCTTTTGGATTGTTTCTAGTTCTTGGTTTAATTTATTGATATTAAAAACTGCTTTATCTGCTTCTTTGGTTGCTTCTTGTGCTATTTTAACTGCATCTTCGGCTTTTGCAATTAATGTTTTAGCATCTTCTAAATGTTGTCCTTTGCTTTTAGCTATAGATAATGCTTTGCGAACATTTTCAGTATACTTCTTAGCATTAGTTGCAGCTGATACTGCTTCTATTATAGTTTTAGCATTTTTTGCATCATTGGCTGCTGTTTTAGCCTTGTTTGCTTCTTCAACTCCATCGTTAACAAGCTTTTGGATTGTTTCTAGTTCTTGGTTTAATTTATTGATATTAAAAACTGCTTTATCTGCTTCTTTGGTTGCTTCTTGTGCTATTTTAACTGCATCTTCGGCTTTTGCAATTAATGTTTTAGCATCTTTTAAATGTTGTCCTTTTTTAGCTTCATTTAATGCATTGGAAGCATTTTCAGTATACTTCTTAGCATTAGTTGCAGCTGATACTGCTTCTATTATAGTTTTAGCTTTTTTTGCATCATTGGCTGCTGTTTTAGCCTTGTTTGCTGCTTCAACTGCTTTGTTAGCGAGCGATTCAATTTTTTTTAATTCTAACTCATTAACTGCTTTATTAGCCTTTTCAAGTATTTTAGAATCATTTTTAGGTGTATTATTACGATTTAAATTTTCTAAATATTTTTTTAAATCATCAGGCATATAATCATATTTATTATATGGTATGTTTTCGAAACTAATATTGGTTTTAGATGTTTCTATAAATGTATCATGTGTTTTATTATTTGTTGATAATATATAATCTTTATTAAAATCTCTTTTCACATTTGATGTATTTACTGTTACTTCATCCATTGTTTGTTTTGGTTTTATTATTTTAGAAACTTTTTCAACATTTGAAACAACTTCATTTGTTTTTGCAACTGAACTATCTGTTTTTTTTTTAGCTACTTTAACTTTATGATCCGCATTAGGATTAAAAAATTTATCACCAAGTATATTTTTTTCATATTTCGCATCATTAATTATATTACTCATGTTTATATTTTTATTTTTTTCATCCCTTTCAACATTTTCCGAAGATATATGGTCTTCACTTTCTTTATTGCTTTTAACATTTTCTAAACATGCACTATTTTCATTTTCTTTTAAACCTGCGTGATTATTTTTCCAATTATTTACATCGTTCATAATATTTTTTTTTCTATTTTTATTTTTATTTTTTCTTAATTCATTTTTAGTAAGTTCAATAAACGATAAACCTTTATTTTTGTATAATCTATATATTGTTTGTTCTTTTTTAGCTGTTTCATTTTTATATCCTAATGATCTATCGTTTATCTATAAAAATGATAAAAAAAAGAAAAAAAAAAAAAAAAAAACGATAAATACAATTAATGTATGAATAGTTGGTTATACAATTTAAATTGTACATATATATATATATATATATATATATATGTGTACATATATACATTTTCCTTTTTTAACTATATGGATAATTTATATTATTACGAATTTTTTCTTGTTTTTTTTTTTTTTTTTTATCCTATTTTTAGCCATATATATCATTCATATGATGACAATTTTTTTTTGGATTTATTTGTTTGCTCTCTTTGAGCCATATATGTCATGAAAACTATTACGAATTTTTTCATGGTGTTTATAAAAATTTACTTGTATAACGTATGGAATATATTCTCCAAACAATTCACACACTATATATACATAAACTAAAAAAAAAATAATTCTTTTCATTGCATCAAATAAAAAAAAAATAAACATTTAATATTAGTGCAAAGTAAAAAATAAAAAAATCAAATGTACAATGTGTAGAACAATTATTGCTGTCTAACATATTTATCTATTTTTACATATGTAAAAAAAAAAAAAAAAAAATATATATATATATATATTATATATATAAAAGCATATATTGACTAATTAACTCTAAACACGTGATCCGTGAACAAGTTAACAAAAGAAACAATTAGGTTTGTTCTAATCTTAATTTTTTTTTTATAACTGTATGAAAAAATTTATTACTATATAACAATTTTAGCTGCCATATCTATATTTATATATATTTATTATTTTTATTCATTTCATGTTTAAAAATATTAGTATATAAATTATAAAAAAATGGGCGTATGTATGTGTGTGTGTGTTTTTTTTTTTTTTTCAAAGGTGTAATTAAAATATTTTTAATTCACTAAATTATCAAATATAAATTAGTTTAATAAACATACAATAAATTCTCTGAAAAAAGAAAAAATTAAAATTATTATAAGTTAAAAAAGAAAAAAAAAAAAAAAAAAAATTAATAACAACAATAATTTTTAATTTTAATTTAAAACCAAATCTAATAGATTAATTATAAATGAAATTTGTTTTAGTTACACAGATACTAATATTGCAAAAGAGTAATTTTTTTTTACTTTAAGCTATGTTTTTTTTTTTTTTTTTTTTTTTCATTTTTTTTTAGATGAACACTCTGTTTTGTTTTTTTAAATAAAGTTAGCAAAACTTATCAAAACGAAACCATTTAATTTTCATTTATTAGGTGCATTACACATTTTTCTAAGTTTAGTAAAAGCGGATCTATATAACCACATCATAATAAATGCGTGTTTTAAATGGTAATATCAAAAATCTTAATAAACACACAACAAATATTATTTTTGCTTTTTCTTTTTCTTTTTTTTCATTATTTATAATTAAAAAAAAAAAAGTTTCATGTTATGCTTATTGTTATATATTTTTTTTTTTATATTATTTCTCTTCTATTTTTATACGTTTTCTAGTTAAATTTTCATGTAAATTGTTAATCATTATACGGTTAATAGTAAAAGCGTAATAAAGACGTTCCGTTATTATTTTAAAATTAAATATTGAATTTTTTTTTTTTTAGTATCTTCTTTCACTAAAATTAAAAAAAATAAAAAAAATAACAAATTTCAATGGCTGTGACTTTTATGGTTCTATTCAATTTTTTTTTTTTCAAATTAATAACAAGTGTGTGTAACTTAAACCAATCATTATAAAATGCAAATGAGTGATGTTTTAAAATGTAAATTATTTTTGTTTATATATATGACATGTTTTACAATGACAGATCCACACATATAGAAAAAAAAAGACAAAATTAAAAATAAAAAAGCTACTTTGTTTCCAAGTTACAATATTATTATACTAATACATTGTATTGAAATGCATTTAAAATTTTTAATATATACATATATGTATATATATATATATACACTTTATCATTACTTTGAAAATTTAAAAGGTAAACCTTACAACATTGCCATATTTAAATAAAATTCATAATTACAAATAGACACACCATCATTCTTTCTACATTATATATTATAACTACATTTAAAAACTTATATTAACCACTTATTTTACATTAAAAAAGTTAACACAAATAATACTTTATATAGTTAAACTTTTCCAAATTTAAACTTTAACTAGAAAAAAAATATGTAAAATAAATAAAAAAAAAAAAAAAAAAAAAACACAATCATACTTACATTAATCATGATGCATATATTTTGACATATACTAATAATCACTAATAAAAAAATATATGTTGTATATACAAACAATTACAGACAACTATATAAAATGAATATACAATGCACATTATGATGGATAAAAATTTTGTATATAATATTATTTTTTTCTTTTTTAAAAGTCATAAAAACATTAAATGGTAAACAATAAAAATAACTTTATTTATAATAAATTATTTTTTATTACTATGAAGTTAGTTTTTAATCAATAATATATAATATAAATAATTAAACATGTAAATTAAAACACAAAATATATTTATGAGAACATATGTAATAAAAAAAGAAACAAAAAAAATATCTATTGCTTGTTATAGGATTATTCTACTGTTTACACCATTACCTATACAAAAAAATTGATCAGTAATTATAAAAAAAAAAAAAAAAAAATGTCTTATCATAGCATTATTTATTTTTTTTTATTTTAAATTATTTGTGTAAGTCACATTACAACATACGTTATACGACAAAAGATTGTAAAACAAAGTTTATATTCATATTTACTACACCTAAACATTTTTTATTAGTCGTTTACAAATATGTACACTAATTTTTTTCTCATCTAATTGTAATGTCAAGCACAAACCCTTTTTTATGGCGACATGAGATTATTTATATATAGTGGAACTATAAATGTCTGTACTAACTATTCCTTTCGTACTAAGTTGGATTATCGTCATAAGTAGTTTATTGTTGCAAGTATATATATATATATATACATTTAAATACACTGCAATAACAATTAAAACATTGTTTCATACTACATATAAAAATAAATCATAATGTTGTGTTTCTATATTAATTTATTATTGTAATTTCGTCCAAAATAAAAGTGAACGTGAGTGTGTGCCAATCAGAATCATTAAAAAAAATAAAAAAAAAATTACAATTGCAAATGTAATTCATTTTTATACATTTTATTTGTAGTTTATTTGTATTATGTTTGGACATTGTTTTTATTTTACTTTGACATTGTTCCCGTTTGTTTATGTTAAATTTGAAACTTTTTAGAATATGATACAAATAAATGGACCAATTTAAAATATTATAAATAAACTTTTACTGTTTTATACTCATTAATTTATATGTTCATTTATATAAATGTTTGAGTTTTGGATCTATCATATATTAAAAACATAGTAAAAACAAAAAACAAAAATGTGCCTTTTTATATTTAAATAGGTATATATATATATATATATATATATATATATATATATGGGTAAATAACTGTATAACTGCAATTAATAAACATGTATGAGTGTTAAATAAAAAAAAGAAAAAAAAAAAAAAAAAAGACAATACAAAATGTTACTATGCAATAACATAAAAAAATTAACTACAAAAAATAAAATAAAGTAATAATAGAACATATTAATTTTATTTAACTATTAAAAATGTGATTAATGTGTTTTTATAAAAAAAAAAAAAAAACTATAAAATTTTTGCTATTAAAAAAAAATATTATTATTCTGTGTAATTTGTAATTATAATACAATTATTACACAACAATGCATCAAAAAAAAAATTGGTTATATTCAAATAAAGAAAAATAAAATAAAATGAAATAGCTTCATAAAAGTTTA
This sequence comes from Hepatocystis sp. ex Piliocolobus tephrosceles, assembly GCA_902459845.2. Classification (NCBI taxonomy): domain Eukaryota; phylum Apicomplexa; class Aconoidasida; order Haemosporida; family Plasmodiidae; genus Hepatocystis; species Hepatocystis sp. ex Piliocolobus tephrosceles. The sequence continues at coordinate 6,758 of CABPSV020000574.1, forward strand.
ATGTGCTATAATTTTTTTCCATTTCATTATAATATATTGTACTGTGATATACTGCACATGTAATAAATTATATGACATCATATTTTAACATAATATTTTTTAATATAATATTAAGTAATGTATATTAAAAACTAGTTAAGTAGTAATATGTTTAATGTTATTAATAAAGATCTCTTTATGGTATTTTGCTATGACTTTTAAAATTTTATTAATGTTATCATCGTTGACAATAACATAAAATGGTACTGTTAAATATAAATGATATAAATTAGTTCTTATTGCATAAAACTTTTCGTGTTTTGTTTCCATGTATATTTGTGCTGGTAACTTACAATCTTTTAATATATCATCACATTTCTGATATACTCTAAATATAGTTTTTATTTCATAATTGCACAATTTAGAACTATAATATTGTTTTAAATAAGGAATATAATAACATATGTGAATAACATCAATATCCAAATTTTCAAGTAAAGGAAATGGGCAGTTGTTTGAGGCTTTAACAATTTCATCATAGCATTCTGTGCTCATCAACATCTAAAATTAAAAAAAAAAAAACAAAAATAAATTAATTACAACCACTTATAAGTACAATACGTATAAGGTTTTATCCAAAATTTACACACCATATACATATATATATATTATATANNNNTATATATGTATATGTATATGTATGTGTCATATATGTATGTGTCATATATGTATGTGTCATATATGTTTGTGCCATATATGTATGTGCCATATATTTGTTTGCTCATTTTTATCCTAACCGCTTCAATCATCGAAGTATGTCTCGAAAGATAAAAAAAATCATTAGGTGATGCACCTGAACATATATAAACACAACAAACCTTTTTTTTTATATAATTAATATAGGCATATAGAAATAAACTAAAAAAAAAAAAAAAAAAAAAAAAAAAAAAAAGTGAAAAAAAATATATTTTAATAATTCCCTTTTTTTTTTTTTTTAAGACGATTTATTGCCTTATGGAGACATAAGTATATACACATTTGCGTGTGAAATTTAGTTATATAATACATATATGCTCTTGCAATTACATGCATGAATTAGTTTAAATACTTTATATAAAAACAATAACATAATTTTTTTTTTTTTTTTTTGCGTATTTTAAATATATATATTTACTTTGGGTTGTATATAGGCAAACATATAGGTGTCCATGATTCAACATTTTTGAAAGACTTCATTGATGTTATCATATTTATAAGGATTATAATATCCATAGAATTAATAACATATTTTGATACTGATATCCCTATAATTTTATCATTTATAAATAAAAAAACTAATAAAACATTATTAATTTTAAATGAAGTTATTAAATTTTGTATTTTATTACGTATATCTTGTTTTATAGGTAAAGGTTCAAATCCATCACAAATTGAATACATATTTTTAGAACAAGAAGATATTAAATTACATATTAGCATATCAGCACCATCTAACAAATATCTTATGTCAAATGAAGGTTTTATTTGAAACGATTTATCAATACTTTTAGTTAATAATGATATTATTTGAAAATACATATAGTTTAATATATTCATTATATAATTAGTACTTTCATTAACTTTAGAAATACAAACCAAATATAAAACATTTTTATCTAAATAAACTATTTTTGTATTTTTACCAATAATATATTTTAATGAGTTTTTCGTAGTTTCCTTATTTGTTTTTTTATTGTTTTTATCATCTTTATTTATTGTCGAAAAAGTAAATGATTCAATTTTTGATATTATAGCAAGTAATGTTCCATAAAAACTTGTTAAATTTTCTTCATTTCCATATCTTGTAAAAACTGGTTTACCTGAATAAGTAAAAATGAAAAAGTGTCTTTTATGGTTATACCATAAAGGATTACTTTGATCTTCATGCAGTTTTTTTTTGTTCATTAAATCTTTTGCATTTTTTACATCATCTGAGGTTTCTTTTTTATCAAAAGAAATTAATGCATTTACATCATTCTTATGGTTTTTTTCATTTTCTATTTTTTCATTTTCTATTTCTTTGTCTTCTATTTTTTCATTTTCTATTTCTTTGTCTTCTATTTTTTCATTTTCTATTTCTTTGTCTTCTATTTTTTTATTTATATGTACATCTGAACGTTCTGTATTTACATTATTTTCATGTATGTTGGATTCTTTATCTGTTTTAGAATTTTTTAATAAAACATTATTTATCTCTTTATCATTTGACAAAATTTTATTACTTGAGTTTATATTTACATATTTATGTTCTATTTTTTTAATATTTTCTTTTATTTCTTTTTTTTTCTCGCTACTCTCTTCATATTTATTTTTCATAATATTTTCATCATTTTGTACTATTTCATCTGACTCTTTTTTTACTAGTTCACTATATGTTATACTGTTTAATGAATTGCTTACGGCCAATGTATAATTAATTTTAGAATTTTTATTCATATTTTTATAATCATTCATATTTTTATCTATGCTGAATTCTTCGTTTGTTAACAAATAAGCTTTGTCATTAAGACTTTCAGAACTCTCTGTGTTTTCAAGAGACAATTCTTTTGTATTTTTCTTTTCATAATCATCTGATGACTTTAAAAAATTATCAAAATCATTATCTGTTGAACTTGCATATTTGTGCGTTTGCTTTATTTCTTCACTTACATTATCATTTTTCAAAAAAAACTCACAATCCTCTTTTGGTATATCAACATTTCTATTATTTTTGTTATCATTATTATTTGTAGTGTTATTATTTTTACCTTTATTACTGTTACTACTTTTACTATTAATATTTCCCTTTATAATTATATCGTCGTTTTTTATATCCATGAACTTATCGTTGCCCTTTAGTTTTTTATTATCTATATCTTCAAAAAAATTATCAAGATCATCATCTGAATTTGAACTTAATGTTTCAACGCATAATTCTGGCGTATTTCCACTTTTTCTTATTAAATTATCATTGTTATAGCCATTAAATTCTTTTTGTAAATCGTCTGTTTTATCATCTATGTTGACATCAAAGAATGTTACACTGTCAACAGAAGAATCGTGTATATTAATATTGTCATTATTTTCCATTACATTATTAATCTTTTTCTCACTTTCATTATTACATTTTTTAGAATTACAAAAATTTATATTATTCTTTATATTTTTTTCATCCTTCTCATCATCATGAGTGATTTTCATTTTTTTTTCAAAAGTACTTTTAAAAAGAAAGTAAAAAAAAAAAAAAAAAAAAATCAATAAGTGAGAACTTAATATTTCCACGTATAATTCTGGCATATTTCCACTATTTTTTATTAAGTCATCATTGCTATATTCATTAA
>CABPSV020000575.1:7500-13078 GCA_902459845.2 Hepatocystis sp. ex Piliocolobus tephrosceles
TATAATGTAAAAAGAGATAGACAATTTTTTTTTTTTTTTTTTTTTTTTACTATAACATTTTATAGTAGTTTGCTTACTATTCTCTTTAATAAGCATAATTTTTTTATTTTTTTAATATTTTAAAGAAAAATTATATACATGATAGAAAATTAAGGGAGGGTGATGAAGTTTTACTTAATTTTATTTTCAGTGTTTTTTATTTATGTGGCTCATAAATTACCGTGAGAAATTTTTGTTACGATAAGGTGATGTTTGTTAAAATGATATATGCGTGTATATGAGTACGTATATATATATATATATATATATGTATAATTACGCCATTTATAAATTAAATATATAAATAAATATATAAATAAATATATAAATAAATATATAAATAAATATATAAATAAATATATAAATAAATATATAAATAAATGTGTAAATAAATATATAAATAAATTGATAAATAAATATATAAATAAATATATAAATAAATTGATAAATAAATGGATAAATAAATGGTTAAATGAATGGATAAATAAATGGATAAATAAATGGATAAATAAATGTATAAATAAAAAAATTTTAATATAAATCCTTTTTTTATTTATTTATTTATTTTTTTTTTTATTTATTTATTTATTTATTTTTTTTTTTTTTTTTTTTTTTGTTTGCACGGAAAAAGTTACTATGTTTTTACCCCCTTTTTTTTATTAGTTTATTTTGCCTTTCCTTGGTTAGCAACTTCATCCATTTTTTTCTGTAACTCTTCTTTATCCATCAGATAATAGTGCTTGATTGGTTTTAAGTCTTTATCGAATTCATATACTAATGGTACACCTGTTGGTATATTAAGCTCTAGTACTTCAGCTTCGGTCATGTTATCTATATGTTTGACTAACCCTCTTAAACTATTACCATGTGCAGAAACAAGAACACTTTTATTTGCTAAAATATCAGGAGCAATATGATCAAACCAAAAAGGTAAAACTCTCTCAACTGTGTCTTTTAAACATTCAGTTAAGGGTAAGACATCTTTTGGTACATTTTTATATATTATATCATGACCTGGCCATCTTTCATCTTCTTTATCTAATTTTGGAGGAGGAATGTCATAGGATCTTCTCCATATTTTTACTTGTTCTTCTCCATACTTTTTAGCTGTCTCGGATTTATTTAAACCTTGTAATGCACCATAATGCCTTTCATTTAATCTCCATGTTTTTATGACTGGGACATGTAAAAGATCAATTGTTTTTAAAACATTGTATGTTGTGTTAATAGCTCTTTTTAAAACTGAGGTATAAACAACGTCAAATCGAAAGTTTTTCTCTTTCAAGCGCTTTCCAGCATTTCTGCAAAGCAAAAAGAAAATCAATTAAACATAAAAATCGTACATTTATACATATGTATATGTATATATTTGCACAATTTTAACAATGCGTCATATATAATTAATTTTTTTTTTTTTTTTTTTTTTTATTTTTATTTTACTTACATAGCCTCTTGTTCACCTTGTTCACTTAAAGGGACGTCGGTCCAGCCTGTGAATCTGTTATCTTTGTTCCAAGTACTTTCACCTTAAAAAAAAAAAAAAAATAATAATAACATAAAATAATACATAAAATAATAACATAAAATAATAACATTAAATAAGAGCATAGGGTATGGTATAAATATTGTGTTTTTTTTTTTTTGTTTTTTTTTTTTTTTTTTTTTTTTTTTTTTTTTTTTTTTTTTATCTTTTTTTTCTCTTTAGTTGTACCATGCCTTAAGATAACTAAAGTGTGAGCCGCCATTTTATTATATATATGTAAATATATATTTATATTTTTAATTTTATGTGTTTTATTTTTAAAAATATGTATTATATATAAATAAATGCAATATTTAGTGATATAAAAAAAAGAAGAATGTTAATTTTTGAAAATAAAATTTTTAATTATTATTGTGCAAAAACTGTACGTAACAAAAATTTAGTTGACCTTTTCAAAATGTACATTGATAAAATATTTTAAGAATAATAATGAAAAAATATATATATATATATATTTTTTTTTTTTTACTTTATTTTCAATTTATTTTTTTAATTATTTATATGAAATGTTATTTATATTAAATTTATAAAAAAAAAAAAAAAAAATGTTAAAATGTTTACATTTTTCTTTTTTTTTTATTCACAATGTTATGTATATATATATATATATATTATATATATTTTTTCTCATTGCTGTGAAAAAAGAGTGCATTAATCTTTTTTTATGAGTGCATGGAGAAAAAAATTTATAAAGCGATAAAAAACAGTATAGAAAAGGTACTATGTCTAATTATATGTATAAATGTATGAACAAGAATATATATATGTATATGGGTATATTATGTGGGTACAGTATATTTGTATATATGTATGTATTATACATATACCTATCCATATATATATTAGAATATATACAATTAATGACCTTTAAATAAATAAAAAAAAAAATATTATTAAAAATTATTATTATATATTTTATTATTATATATTTTATTATTATATATTTTATTATTATATATTTCATTATTATATATTTTATTATTATATATTATGTACAAACATTTTATAATTAAAAAAAAAAAAAAAAAATGTTATATATATTAAAAATTGTTAATTTGTATTTATTACAAGTTTTTGAAAAAACATATAAATAGATTAAACAAAGTAAAAAAGAAAAAATTAAGGAAAAAAATAAAACTAATACAATATAGAAGAAATGAGAAAAAAAAAAATAAAAAATAAAAAAAAAATAAAAAAAACATATACATTTACATATGATATATATACATACATGTTATGTATGTGTGCTTTTTTAAACTCTATAAATATTTTTTTTTAATTTTTTTAAATACAAAATTGGCAGGCACATCTTTTTCTATATCAGATATATCATTTACTTTTTCTTCTGTTTCTTCCAGGTTTTCGTTATACATATCTTCATTTTCATCATCTGTCATATCTTCTGCCATCCATTTATGCCAATATATTAGCTGTACACATAGTAAAAAAAAAAAAAAAAAAAAGAAATATTGGAGATAGTGATGTAAACATAAAATTTATATAAAATGCATGCATATGTACATATAAAATACTTATATGTAGATGTAATATTGTATGCTAAAAAAATAAATGCACAAGTAATCGAAAATAGACTAGAAACAGTTTTATTTAGTTGTTAGCATATGCCTTTCTTTTTTAATCATTTATTGTAATTTTTTTGATAAAAAATCATTTGACATGCCTATAATATATATTTTATCTTCTTTTAAATTTGTTTTACTTTTTTTCTTTTTTATTTTCATAATTAAAAATAAAACATAAAAAATATAAAAGAAGAAATTCGTATTCAATTACACAAAAATGCATGGGTTTTTTTTTTTTTTTTTTTGTGTGTGTATACATATAGTATATATATATATATATATATATATATATATACATATTTATGTGTATACTTATACATATGTATGGATTTTTATTCATGTACGTATAGGTATATATGTATATACACATATTTTATATTACCTGTAGCATAATTTTGTTTTTTAATTCTGAATCTAAGTTATCTTCCGCAAACCACTACAAAAAAAAAAAAAAAAATAAAATAAAAAAAAAAATAATCAGAGTTATAAAGATTGATGTTGTTACGCAAACCTGTACACATGCGTAAAAAAAGAAAAAAAATGGAAATCAAAAAAAAAAAAAAAAAAAAAAGATATATATTTTTATTTTACTTTTATGAATGAATCTTTTGATATAATTCCTAAGTATAGCAATGAATCAAAAACGGCTTCAACTAATGAAGTTTCTTCTGACAAATAGGGATATTTTAAATCTAAAAATATAATACAAAAAAAAAAAAAAAAAAGAAAAAAAAAAGGAGTAAATAGATATATATATATATATATATATATATATATATATACATGTATGCATATGTATTATAAAAGTAAGTGCGTACAAAAAAAAAAAAAAAAAACGGCGTATTAATAATGTATAGCCATATATATTTCTGGGTATATATATATGGTTATGTTTCCGTTTATACCTGCACACATTTTTACGGTGTCACTTAAAATATAATCATCATGATTTTCTATTTTACTATTCTGAAAAAAAAATAAAAAAATAAAAAATAAAAAAAAAATGATGAGAAGTGGGATAAGGAATATATAAGCATAAGAACATGTGAATATGTATGTATACATATATATATATATATATGTGGACAACTATTTAAAAATATTACTTGTTTCAAATATAAAAACAGTTCCTTTAGGTTCTTCGCCTTATCTAAGTAAACAGAATCTTCACATTTTTGTTGGAGGTTTAACATATATGTACTTATAAGTACATAAAAAGGAACATGGCTTTCTAAATAATTACATTCTTCCGTTTTTAATGGAGAACATATATTAACACAATCATCCTGACTAATTAAACAATTTTGATTTATTTTTTCTTGAATGATTTGATAAAAAGCTTTAATAGTATCTAAATTATATTTATATACTTTATTATATTTTAAATTTTCTTCATTTTTCTTGTTTATTTTATCTAGTTGTTTTTGATATAGTTCTTGTTTTTTCTTAATTATATGTTCCTCTTCATCCTTTTCAACAATTTTTACATTTTCTGTATGTTCAGCTATAAATAAACTTATATTTTTTTCTTGATCACCTTTTTTACTTTTACTTTTTAATTGAACTGAATCTACCTTTTCTTTATTATTTTTTAAAACCTCTATTTTACTAGTTTTTTTTGTGCTTTCTGAAGTTTCTAGGTTTTTCATATGTAATAATTTTGCTCTTGGAATAAAAACTGCAGAACTGCTTGTTGCAGTAATAGTAGAAAGAAGTTTTTTTTTTTCATTTTTTTTTAATTCTAATAATTTTTTTTGTTCTTCTTTTTGTTTTAATTCTAATAATCTTTGTTGTTCTTCTTTTTTTTTTAACTCTTCTTGATACATTAAAAGTCGTTTCGGTATAAATTTTTTTTTTATTTTTACTTCTATCGTAGTTGTTTTAGCTGTTGAGGCTGCTGCTGTGTCTGTAGTTGTAACAGGTATGTCTGTAGTTGTAACATGTATGTCTGTAGTTGTGGCAGGTATGTCTGTAGTTGTGGCAGGTATGTCTGTTTTTGTAGCTGGTATGTCTGTTTTTGTAGCTGGTATGTCTGTTTTTGTAACTGGTATGCCTGTTGTCTCTGCTTCGGGTGTTGTTCCTGTTGTATCTTTTATCTCCGATTCGGGTGTTGTGTCTGCTGCGGCTGTTGTTGTAGCTACTTCATCTTTCTTTACTACTTCCATCACTTTTGTTGATATTTCCACTTCTTTTGTATCTTGTTTTATAGTTTTTTTTAATACTTCTTCAGTTTTTTTTTCTTTATCAACACCTTTATCAGTTACATTATTATTTATTAATTTTTTCTTTTCTTCCTCTGCAAGTTTTTTTTTTTTTCTTAATTCTTCCAATCTTTTTAAAAATGCAGGTTTTTCTGCGACTTGTTCTTTATTAGTCTTTGTATTTCGTATGCTCGAAAAATCTATATTATCTT
>CABPSV020000576.1:0-13061 GCA_902459845.2 Hepatocystis sp. ex Piliocolobus tephrosceles
TTAATGTTGTTATTACAACTTGACTTATTCCATTCGTTAATTTGTATTTCATTCTTATTATTAACTGTAGAATTTTCTGAAATATAAAGTGGTTTCCTAACGCCGAGTCTAGCACTATTATATGGACTGTTCAAGTTGTAAGAAAGGGGTATGTTCGCATCTCCGTATACATTTTCATTCAGATTGTAATTACTACTATTGTTACCATTCTTGTTTTGTTCATTACTATTGAAAGTGCTAATGATGGGGTCATTTGTGTACATGTTGTTATCTGAGTAATTGTTTGAGTTTATAAAATAACTTTTATTCATTAAGATTTTGTCATCAATCATTCTATAAACTTCTTTGTTTCCATTCATATTTAAAAAAAAAGTTTATAAGTATATCTTCATTCAATTTTGTTTTATAATATATATTTAACTCTTTTTAATTCTGCTTTTTTGATTTTTTTTTTTTTTTTTTTTTTTTTTTTATAATTTAGTTATACATGTTTCTGCAGAAACATGTATTCTTTGATATTTTATAAGGGTGTTTTTGTCTATTGGGTAAAAAAAAAACTAAATAAACAAATAAACTAACAAATAAACAATTAAAAAAAGAAACAAATAAATAATTTTATAAAGATTAAATCTTTAATGCGAAATATACGAAGTACAAAATGTATAATAAAAAAAAATATAATCTATAATCGAAAAATGTTATTATGTGAATTTGTGTATATATACATATATACAAATGGGAGTACATGCTTATGTATGTGCAATAGTACAAAAGAATTTGGGAATTTCAGAAGTATCTACACATAAATACATATACATGCATACATATATGTACAATTATATGTATAAAAATACATGTATAAATGTATATATCTGCATATAAAAATAAATCTGCATATGTAAATATACAAGCAAATGTAATATATATACGATCTGATCTAAATATATGTACAAGCAAGTTTAATATATAAATATATATATATATATATATATATATATACGAACAAATGTTTATATAAATTATGAATAAAAACAAAAAAATATATCATAATTATATAACAGTATTTGATGTATATCTACATAATAAATTTGCCTTTTAAAGCTTGACTATAAATGATCATCGTTATGTATTCATACATATATGTATATACTTTTTAAAAAAATAAACATATATATATATATATTTACCTTTAAAAAAGATAACTATAAATATCTTTTCGTGTCAAAAAGAAAAATCATAATTTTCGAAGATAACATGCAAATTATTTCTTCAGATTAAAAAAATGTGGTTATAAAAACAATTTGTTTTTATTGTTTTTACAACAAAAAGGGCACTTAATGAATGTATATATATATATATATATATATATATATACATTGCTACGTTTACAAAATATATATTTATAATTTGAAACGATTATTACATATTTTATATGTATATTATTTATTAAAATTTATACATAAGTATATGTACACTTATATATATATATATATATATATATATATATATTAATTGGTATAAATATAAATATAAAAAAATATATATATATTTATGTAACTTTACATATTATTCATTCCAAACACAAAGGTATAATTTTTTATAACTCGTGCGTTTGAATGAAAAAAAAAAAAAAAAAAAAAAAAGGAACTCTCTTTTAAAATAAAAATGCAACTATTTATTTTGAACAATAAAAAAATTAAATTCTTCATGTAATTTAAACATATATACATATATATATTCGTTATTTTTCTCATTTATATGTATTTATTATTAAGTTCTTTTTTTTTGTTTTTTTATGTGCTTTTTCGATATTGTTTTTTTTATTTTTTTTAATTTTTTTTTTTTTAACTATTTTGTTTGTAACTTGAAAATTTGTTCATCATGCACACAGAGAAAAAAAAAATATATTTTTTAAACAGAATAAATTTTTTTATTTTATTTTTTTTTTGTTGTTTCTTTTTTCTAATTTTTATTTTATATTTTATATTTTACATTTTTTTTTTTTTTTTAACTTTTTTTTTTTTTTTTTTGTAAGTGCTTTTTTAAAAATTTAAGTGTTTTATGTTTTTTTTGAAGCAATATATAATCGTACATGTAAAAAATACATTCCAAAACATAAAAAAACACAAAAAAAAAAAAAAACAAAAACACTTATGCATAGACATCTTATAAGATATATAAATTTGTTAAATACCACTAAATGAAGGAAGAAAACTAATTTAAACTCAAGTTCTTCCACTTGTTTGCACCCATTTTTTTTTTGTTAATTTGCTTTATAGGTTTTTTTTTTTTTTTTTTTGCTCTTGTCCACTAACAACTTTTTAATTTTTTTTTCATTTTTTTTTTTTGTCCACAAACAATTTAATTATATTTATACTCTCTCCCCTATTGTAGCATATTACTTATTCGTTTCAATGACATGTATGTAACTATTGTCTACTAATTATTTTGTGGATTAATGACAAGCGTATAAGAGCCATATTGTCATATAAAACAGATTTTAAAAAACCCAAAACATATATATTTTTGGAATTTATATATATATATATATATATATATATATATATATATATATATATATATATATATATATAAAACATATATGTAGCATTAGTAATCATGTGGAATTTTTTGAATTATGAAAATCAAGACATAAATGCAAATACTGACACAAACTCTGACATAAATGCAAAAACTGACACAAACACTGACATAAATGCTAATACAAATGTAAATAGCACTGTAGAAGTAGAAGATAACAATCAAGGAATATATGATAAGGTATATTATCGTACATATGAATATGAACAAATGCACACATAGATAAAACGTCCATGTGCCTATATGTGGCAACAGTTTTATTTGATTGTACGTACATATTTACATACATATATAGTGGATGTAATTTTTAATTTTTTTTCGTAGATAATCAACAACAATTTTACTTTTTGGAATATCTTGGGATATGAAGTAAAAACAAAGAAAAATAAAAGAAATCAACGATTATATGCAAAATTTAATTATTATACATGTGCATGTATATATGTTTTATAAATGCATATATATATATATATATTTTATTTTAACGTTATTCCTATATGAAATGTGATTTTTAATAATTCAATGTACATTAAACAAAAACGATAAAAAAAATGAAAAAAAGAGCGATAATAAAGACGAAAACAAAAAAATAAAGACTTAAATGTTTTTTTACTAAGTTTGTTCCCAATTGTTATATATATCCATGCATGCCCTCATTTTTTTTTTTTTTTTTTTTTTTTTTTATTTGTTCGAAGGACAAAAAACAAGATAATGCAACAGTAGATAATGATGATAATATAAAAATCATATTAAATGGAAAAACAGTCTTAACTAGTAAAGATCATATTGACAATCTCAACAATTCGGTGAGTAAAACAGAAGCCGTTTTAAATAAGGATAAAAATAATGAAAACTTAAAAAAAAAAAAAAATAGAAAAAAAATACTCAAAAAAAAGTACTCAAAAAATGAAAATACAGATCAATCCCCTTTTCTTAGTGATATTAGTTCATATGCAGACTATTACACTAGCGATGAAAGTAGAATAAATAATTATAATGGAACCATAAAAGAAGAAACAGACGTAGATAAAGAGAAAAATCACGATGTCTGTTTTATGGAAGGAGAAATGGCACAAGAAAAAAAAAAATATGACCATAAGGAAATAGTAGATAAATATGCCGAAGGTGATGTTGTAGATAAAAATAATACAGATGATTTAAATGTAGAGGTAGAAGTAACAGAAAAAAATATAGAATATAACAATATAGATTGTAATAAACAAAGTGATGGATTAATAGAAAACGATAAAACTACAGAAGCTGAAAATACAGGAAATGATTGGTTATTTGTTAAAATTAAAGAAATAATAAGTCCAACAATAAAACAAGAAGATATAACAGAAATGATAAGAACAAAATATAATAGTTTTAGTGATACAAATTTAGGGGTTTTTAATTTATTAGAAAACATGATACCTAGTTATGACCAAGACAAAACCTCAGAAATAAGCAAAAAACTAAGCAGCAGCTTTGGTTTTAATCATAATTCTATGGAGTGGTCAAAATGTGATATTTATAATTTAATTAGTTATGCTATTTATTGTATAAATAAAGAATTATCAGCCAATATTGAATTAGAAGCTATAAAAATGATGAATATATATAACCGAGCATTAAATAATTATAAAAAAGATATTTGTTTTAAAGATGACTTATATAATGATTTAGTTAGTGAAGGGGAAGAAAACTTTACATTAATTACAAATAAAAAAAATAATCTTTCAAAAAAAGTCACTAAAATCGACCTTTTATGTTTAATGAATATCAATGGTGACAATTATATTAACATAATAGAATGTCAAAATGTACAGACACCAAAATTGAACTTGGATGAAATTTTTAAAATTAATGTACACTAAAAGGTGTTCGTTTTAATAGCTAAAAAAAAAAAAAAAAAAAAAAATTAAAGGGTTTGGAAATGGGCAAAAAAAAAAAAAAAAAAAAAGATTGAAAATTGGACAAACAAAACGATTTATATTTAATATCATATTATAGTTATTACCATACATTTTACTTCATCCTTCTTTTTTCTTTCCTTCAATTCCGCTTTATAAAAAAAAAAAAAAATATATTTATATTTTTTAAGTGTAAATATCACTTTTTTTTATTTTGATGCCAGAACTTAAATTTTTAAACTCATTATGAAATTTAAATGTTTAAACCGACTTTTTAAAAATTATAAAAATATGCATATCTACACGTGTATGCTTGGTTATGCATATATATATATATATATATATACTCTATTTTATTTTTACTTTTTTTTTGTCATTCTGGATAAATATTTTAATTATTTATTTATTTTTTTCATGTACAGGCATAAACCTGCACGTGCCTACATATATATATATATACGTGATCGTACACGATTTTATTTTTTTTAATTGGTAATTTATTATATGTCATTATAAAACAACACACAAAAAAAAAAAAAAAAAAAAAAAAACTAAGCAAAGAAAAACTAAACGTAATTGATTTTATTTTTTATAAGCTGAAAGAAGCTGTAATTGTGTATATATATTTATTTATATTCCTCTGCATAGATACTCATATTTATGTGAGGTATATTTTTTTTTACAATGTTTGGAGAGAAAAGAAACTAAGCGTTTATTCTTCTATAAACATGCTTCGACTTAATTTATTTTTAATATTTTATATGTTAGTTGTAGTTATTAGAATGTGTTATTGTTTATTGCGTAACAAAACGAAAAAGCACAGAAAAATATATATATATATATAAATGAAAAACTATTTAAAAAAAATAAAACGACATTATATTTATTTTTTTCGAAAGTGATTTGTTAATTTTACAAATCATTAACATTTTTAAAGATAATGGCCGTTACGGCGATTTTTTAAAGTAAGATGAGTGTGATAAAAAGATAACAGTGCGTTTATATGTATATGCATGAATATATCACATGTATATATATATATCTTTTTTTCTTATTAATTAACATGTCACATGAGTAATTTAAATACTATATACATATACATATAAATAAATAATTAAATATATAATTTAGTTTTTATGTACAAAATTTTTTTTTTTTAAAGCTTTTTTCTTTCTTATTCTTATATTTAATTGGGTTTATTTTTATTATAAACATAAAATGAAAAAAAAAAAAAAAAAAAAAAAAAAAAAAAAAAAAAAAAAAAAAAAATAAAAGAACAAGCGAAATTTTTTTTAAATATAGCTTTGTATAAAAAAAATAAAAATAAAAATTAAAGGGAAATCTATAATTTAAAAAGATAAGTTTGTGTGATTTTCTACATATTTTTGAATATTATATTTTTTTTTTTTTTTAAATTAAAAAAAAAAAAAAAAAAAATGAAAAATATAAGTTTGTTTAATGTTTTGAAATGAAAAACAAAAATAAATACATTTATGAAAACCTGTATATAAATATGGCTCTATATATAGTGTATTATTTTTGACAAGCGTTGATAAAACACTTTTTCTTTTATGGGAATATAACATAAATTTTATTAACACTTTCTTTTTCTCTTTGTTTTGTCATTATGATTAAAAAAAAAAAAAAAAAGCAATATTAAGAAAAAAAATAGTAAAACAAATGAATGTCAATACTCAATATATTCATACGTTTATGCTTTCACATATACATATGTTCACATGTTCATTTGTTTATGTTATCCACACGTCCCTATGATCATATGTCTTTACATACGTATATAACATGTATGTAGTTTTTGTTTTGGTGACATTTTTTATTGAGAAAAAATATATTAACATACGTTTTCTTTTGAAATATTTAATTGAAACAATTTACAAACTGAATAGATATTTATTTTTACTGTTACAATATTTTTACATTATAAATAATTAGCATGTTGTTTTATAAGTGGTCAACATTCTACTTTATAAGTACACACACCTAGTTTGTTGCTTTGTACATTCCTATCTTGATACCTTATAAATATAAAATTTGTTTAAAAATAAAAATTAGATAAAAAAAAAAAAAATGAGGGACGAGCTTAATTTTTTAAATGAACATAATTTTCAAAATGAAATTAATTACCAAACCGAACTTAATCAAAACAACAAACTTAATTATCAAACGAAACTTAATTATAAAAACGAACTTAATTATAAAAACGAACTTAATTATAAAAACGAACTTAATTATAAAAACGAACTTAATTACAAAAATGAATGTAGTTATAAAAATAAAAATATAGAAATACCAAAAAAAACAATAAACCAAGAAGATGAAAATAAACGAACACAATTTATAGATACAAATATAAAGAATATTTATGAAAATGTCTTAACAACATTAGATATTAAAAAAGTAAATAACTATATGAATTTACATAATATTTTTAAGTTATATCATTATTTAAATAATTTTTTTTTATTTTATAA
Organism: Hepatocystis sp. ex Piliocolobus tephrosceles; assembly: GCA_902459845.2. Taxonomy (NCBI): domain Eukaryota; phylum Apicomplexa; class Aconoidasida; order Haemosporida; family Plasmodiidae; genus Hepatocystis; species Hepatocystis sp. ex Piliocolobus tephrosceles. The sequence goes on from CABPSV020000576.1 coordinate 6,989, forward strand.
AGCTAATAAAAAGCCATGTATATTCGAAATTATACATTTGTTTTTTTATTTTTCAAGTTGTGATGGAGTTAAACAAAATGAATATTATACTGAAGAAGATAAAAGTAGTGAAGCAGTTATCATGACCTTAGAGTCATGTGACTGTGATGATAAAACAGCTTTATATGATGATAATAATAATGTACAAACAAAATATCATAATAATAGTGTGAACAATAATAATACTATGAATAACATAACAGGAGACGTGCTATCATTGTTTAATATTTATGATTACTGGAGTTATATTCATAATTGTTCTTACAATAGTAGCGATTTTTCACCTGAATCCGTTACGTTAAGTAGTTCGTATACATCCTACGTACCATTTCATTCGTCAACGTCTTCATTTCTAGCTACCTTATCTTGTAGTACTCAAGTTTTGACAAACAGTACGAGCAGAATTAAACTACATAATAAAATAGATAACATAAAAATGCTAAAAATTATTATTGATTATATTGTAAATAAAGAAAAAATAAACATAAAGAAAAAAAAAGATATAAACACTAAGGTGAAGATTTTACGCAAATATAATATTATTTGTTTTAAAGATGATGACAAAAGTAGTAATAATAATAGTAGAAATAATAGGAATGATTGTATTATGTTAGGAAATAAAAAAAGTTATTTAAAAAGAGTTAGGAAGAGGTGTAGTAGCGATTTGGAAGAAATGTACGAAATTCAAGATAATAATATAAAAAATATAAGGAACATAAAAAAAAAAATGAAAAGAAAAATGAAAAGAAAGATAGATGTTGAAGCAAGTTCTTCAACATTTCGTGTGAGCTCTTTATATTCATGTATCGAAGTATTTAATAAGAAATTGTATATATTACAACAAAAAAAACTAAATTTGAAAAAAATTGGTACAGATATATATACGATAGCCAATAAAATACAAAATCGGAAAAAGAAAAAAAGAAAAAAAGAAAGTGTTAAAATAGAAGAAGCATCAGAAATAGATAAAAAAATAAGGTTACGCAATATAAAGACAACAACTGGAGTAAAGGATATAGACACATATGATGACCAAGAAAAGAAAGACGTCAGTGAACATTATATCTGTATAAACACACGTTTTGCTTATAATAATAATAGTAGTAATAACAATAATAGTAAAAATTGTAGTAATAATCACTATAAAAATGATAGTAATTATGACAACATTAGCAACAATAACGATAATAACAGTCAAAGCAACAGAAACAGTCAAAGTCACAATAATAACGATAACAACAAAAACAATGACGAAAGAAGAAACGGTGATGAAAGAGGAAACGGTGATGAAAGAGGAAACGGTGATGAAGGAGAAAACGGTGATGGAAAAAGAAACGGTGATGGAAGAAGCAATAGAGAAAACAACGAAAACAGCGAAAATAGCGAAAGCAGCGAAAATAGCGATAATAGCGAAAACAGCGAAAATAGCGATAATAGCGATAATAGCGAAAACAGCGAAAACAGTGAAAACGACAACGAAAATGAAAATAAAAATGAAAATAAAAATGAAAATAAAAATGAGAACGAAAATGAAAACGAAAATGAAAGCGAAAACAACTACAACGACAACGGTGCGAGTGTTATCATGAAGCGAAAAAATAAAAACAAAAACGATGAAATCTTATTTAACGAGGGTTTAAGTAGTTATAGTGATGACACTGTGTTGGGAAACGAGGAGTTAAAGGATAAGACAGATGAAGATATTTTTGAAGAAATGACAATATTAAATGATGAAGAATATAGTGACGATTCCGAGTTTTATTATTATAACAGTGTATATGGTAAAAGAAGAAAAAGAAGAAGAGGAGGGAGATCGATGGGAGCAACAACAACAACAACAGCAACAAGAGGGACAGCAACAGCAATAACCAACCTTATAAGTAAAAAACGGAAATATAAAAAATGTGAAAAAGGTGAAAGTATAAAAAATAACAAAAAATCAACTGAAGGAGGTAAAAGTGTTATTGCTAACGCTAGTAGCTATAATAAAGATGTTGGTAATGAAAAGATGTATAAGGAAAAAAAAGGTAGGCCCAAGAAAGGTAGCAGTAAAAAGCAAAACGAAAAAAAAAAAAAAGAAAAAAAATATAAAGAATATAAAAAAATGGTCAACGATTTTGATGAAACGTATGTAGATGGTAATGAAGAAGATAAGGGAACACAAAATATAAACAAATATTACAAAATAATTGAAAAAATTAAACAGTCTTTGGACCAAGAAAAAATAAATGTTGATACTAGTACTATTAGTAAAAATATAGTAGAAAATGTTATATTAACATGTAAAAATAAACTAGATATAAAACTAAAGTTATTTTCAATTTCCAGCAACTTACTTAGAAGTGACAATTCTGAATTAAGATTAAAAATACTAAAAGGTATAATTAGTATTGATGAATTAGTACATATGGATGCATCAGATTTAGCTCCTATCAGTTTACAAAATAAAAGAAAAGAACATGAAATTAAGTATTTTTATGAAAATTTATATTTACGAGAAAATTATGTACCTATAAAAAATATAAAAAAAAAAGAGGAAGAATTTTATGAACCAACTATTATACATATGGAGAAATTAAATGAACAAAATGAGCATTTAAATAGTATGGGTGATAGTAATGATATGGTTACTACTTCTGTTTCAGCTTTGGAAACAGTTTCTACCCCTATCCCTGTCTCAGGTTCTGTTCCCATTGTTACTGCAAATCATAATAACATAAATTACAATGCCAACATTAATAATGAAAACAATAATAAAATAAGTGACAACAATAATTGTAATAAAGAAGTATATAATGTTGATTCTTATAGGAATAATTATAATAGTAGTGGTCAGGTGTTTGAGAATAAAGATATATCAATAGATACATTAATGAATAATAAAATAAACAACAACATAAATAACTATAGTAATAATAATAACATATGTGATATTACAAACCATACGAATACTATTTTAAAAACTTGCAGTAACGATAGTGTAGATTCAATTAATAATACATTTATAATTCCATCAGTTGAAAATTACAATTTTGAACAAACATATATAAACTTGAAAAAGGTTTATGAACATATGCCTAAATATGCATCATCTCCAATTTTAACGTTTTTGGATAATTCTTATAAAAGGGTTATTTCTATTATAAATGCGAGTAAAAGCGAGAGTATATAATTTTTTTGTATGTTTGATCTTTTTTATTAGACATATATATGTGTGACTGAAGATATAGGATAGATATATATAATATACGTAATCATTTAAACATGAGTTTATGGACAGTTGGATTTTTAGACATGTGTCCAAATTTGTCACGATGGTTAACATTTGTTACTTGAATAACATAAATTGTTAAAACATAAGCTTGTTTTGCTTAATTGTCATGACTTTTTGAGACTTTCGCATTTTTATTTTTTATGCTATAACTTTTATTTTTAGAGTTCATAAAATACAAATAGATACATAACCCTTTTCTATGCTGAATAATTTACTTCATTGCGCTGATAGTTGATTTTTTATAAAAAAAAATAATATAATAACAATAATGAAAATATTAATAAAAATATTAATAATAATAATAATAATAATAAAAGATAATAATAAAAATATTATTAAAAATATTAATAATAATAATAATAATAATAATAATAAAAGATAATAATAAAAATATTAATAAAAATATTAATAATATAATAAAATAATACAATGAGCTGCTACGAACAATTATGCAAGTGCACATAATTTTTTTTTTTTTTTTTTTTTTTTTTTTTTTTTTCACATATTATTATTTGTATTTTAAGTTAGATGTAATGTGAAAAAAAGATAAATCGAGTTTTTATAAAGAGCTTATAAATTAGTTTACACACATGACGTGTATTTTATTTTATAATTTTTTGTGTTCTTTTTTCACTTGATGAAAGTCTTAGATATATCTGTGTGTTTTGTCTCTTTTAACTATTCACCTTACTTTTTTTCAACATCTGCCCATTTTTATTATATACATATATACATATATAGATATACATACATTTTTTTCTACGGTTATTAAATTATACCTCTTTTTTAAAGTAAAGTCCATATATATATATATATATATATATATGTGTATATATTTTTTTTTGTTAACATATATATTAATATATATACATATGTGAGCGCGTGTATTTGCACATATATATGTACATGTGAGTACGTACGAACATGCATATTAATATCTATTAACACATCATATTTATAATATAATAGTTATGTTTATACAAAATAAGCAAATAAAACTCATTATAATATAAAGAATTTTTGTTTTTTTTTCTTATATAGTAACTTTTTTTTGGACGTACTATTAATGTTTTATTTTTATTTTTTTTAATTAATATAAAATTGATTCACTAGCTTCTGTTTACTCTCGCATATATGTTAGTGAATTGTTACTTTGACACTTTTTTTAATTTAAAAACTTTTGTTGCTAAAAAAAAACGAACGCTGTCTAACAGTTATGAACAACACAATTGTCTAAGCATAATAAAAAGATAAAAGAAAAAAAAAAAAAATGAATTAAGATAAGATAAGATCAAATTAAAAAAAAAAAATATATATAAAATAAAAAATAAGAATAAAAAATGAATAAATATGCAGAAATAGAAGAAAGTAGAGCTATTGGTTCTGAAAAAAATCAAGAAAACACAATACATACATCTTATAAAATAGAGAATACAAAAAGCAATGATGAATCTATTATTTCATATGAGACGTTATATAAAAATAATAGTATAAATTTTAAAAACAGTTCAGATGATGATAATTGGGCAAACATAGAAGATGAATATATAGGTACTTACAATGAGAGTGATAATGAAGTAGGTTTATCAAATAATCATAACTTTTCAAATAGTAATGTAAAAACTAATGTAAATGGTAACAGTGATGATGATACTAGCACAAAAAATATAAATAATTATGGCAGTTATATTAAAAATAAGTTCAATGATGTTGTTAGTGGTGGTGTTGTAGAATATAGTGTTATCAGTGATAGTGGTCTTTGTATAGATACATTTTATCACAATGTTTCTAAAAATAACGATAGTATAAATGACTACTATTCAGATGATTCTGAGAGTAACTGTTCTGTTACTAAGTGTGTAGCTATTATTAATAATAGAATACATCGTATAAAAAATAAAATAAATATTATTAAAAATATTATGAACGATCATGATAATATAAAAAGTAACACTGTATTGGAAGATGTTGAAAGTGATACTAGTAGTGTTGTAAGAACATTAAATAATTTTACAACTGAATATGATGATGAAAATGACGAATATGGTATTAAAAAGTGTAGTAAAGATGTTGACTTAATAATAGAAACTTTATTAAATAAAAAAAATAATGAAAAAGAGCTAAATACTTTAGATATTTTAGATGATTGTTTAACCATAGGTCGTACACATAATACAAATGGAATGCAAAAACAAAATATTCAAAACACTGATCATATTACTACGACTGTATTTAATAGAAATAGCTGCCAGTTAAATAACAACAATAATAATAAAGATTATAAGATTTATTCTGAACAACAAAAGACATATGATGACATAAACTCTCCTACTATTAACACATTAAATAATAATTTAATGGGTGACAAAAATGAAAAATCATTAATACAACATGAATCAGAGCAGATGGAAAAAGCAGTAGCTCATCTGAGTAATGAAGCACATATTTTAGTAAAACAAAATGATAAAGGTAAGATATGTATATGTTGTCAAGAGTGACAAGAACATACTAGTAAAAAATAAATAAATAAACAAATAAATAAATAAACAAATAAATAAATAAACAAATAAATAAATAAACAAATAAATAAATAAACAAATAAATAAATAAACAAATAAATAAATAAACAAATAAATAAATAAACAAATAAATAAATAAACAAATAAATAAATAAACAAATAAATAAATAAACAAATAAATAAATAAACAAATAAATAAATAAACAAATAAATAAATAAACAAATAAATAAATAAACAAAT
>CABPSV020000577.1:0-12995 GCA_902459845.2 Hepatocystis sp. ex Piliocolobus tephrosceles
AAAAAAAAAAAAAAAAAAAAAATTAAAATAGTAAAAAAAAATTAAAATAGTAAAAAAAAATTAAAATAGAAAAAAAAAATAAAATAGAAAAAAAAAATAAAATAGCAAAAAAAATTCTGAATTATTCATGTAATTTATAAGATCAATGAAAAATATATGAAGAATGTAAAAATATATATATGAATGCACAGCTAAATATACACAAAATCGAAATGCACACAGAACAACAACAAAAAAAAAAAGAAGAAAAAAAAAAAAAAAGAAAGATATGTATATATAAATATACATATAAAGAGTAACACATTTGACTCCGCTTGAAAAAAAATAAAAGCAAACAACAAAAGAATAAAATATAAACAATTTGATTTAATTTAAGAATTACATTTCAATAAGCATTAAAAGCATATAAACACAACAATAATTGCTAATTAGGTATTTGTATATAGCTATTTAAATTTTATAACATAAAAAAATTTATACACATGACATGGAAAAATAAAATTATCTTTTAATTTCTTTTATAGCATTTTTGTTTAAATTAATATTAATTACAGGTCATAAAATAAATTATTGAGTTTTTAAAAAAAATAAAAACTAGAAAAAAAAAAAATAAAAAAAAAAAAACTTAAGGCGAAACAATTGTTATTACCTTAACGGGTAGAAAAAAAAAAAAAAAAAAATATATATAAACATAAACATGAAACGGAACCATTGTTACAACATTAGCATATATTGTTCCCTTGTAATTTTTTAGTACCACACATTTATTCCTTTTTTAAATTTGTTAGACTTTGAAAAATATAATGGCATATTTTTATAAATGGTTGTAATTTATATATACACATATGTATATATATATATATATATATATATATATATATATATACAATTAAAAAAATATGTTTATTTAAAAAAAAAAATAAGCTATTTTAATTTATTTTTAAAAATATATAATAAAAATATTTTATTGCAAGATAAATATACAAAATTTGCTAATATATACTTTTTTTTAAGGTTACCTTATATTAATAAAAAAAAAAAAAAAAGAATAGTAATAGAATGAGGTGAAATGTAAAAGCTTGATAAATGTGTATATATATATACAAAGAGAAGTAAAAAAGAAAGAATACAAGATTGTAGTTAAATAATATTACAAATATAAATCATTGAAATTACAATAAAAAATTTTTAAAAAATAACACCATACACATATGGTACCATTCACAAAAAAAACATATACATATAAATATATACACGTTCCAAAATAATGCAAAAAAAAAAAAAATAAAAAAAAATATTATGTAAAAGCTATTTCCACAACTTCACCGTTCTATCCATCGAACTTGATAACAAATATGCTGTTCTACTACCAAAACAAGTTTGTGTTACTTTATCTGTGTGGGATTCAAGAGTGTTAATAAGAGTAGCATGATTTTTTGTCTCAAAATTATAAATTTGTATGTCATTACCTAAGGCAACTGATAGATATTTTCCTGAATAATCAAATGTAATATGTTTTGGTGTTTGTTCTAATTCTATAGTTTGGAATGTATCAATTTTACGTAAATCCCATAATTTTACTGTATTATCTTTGGAACAAGAAGCTAGGTAATATCCATTTTCATTAAAAGCAATACATTCAACCGCTTTTTCATGTCCGCTTAATGAAACTTTATACTCTTGACTTTTAATATCATATATATGTATATTTGAATCTTCTCCCGCTATTCCAACCATCATACCATCAGAGTGAAAAGATAAATGTTTAAACATACTAGGATTATTTTTAACAGTTTTAATAGTTTTGGAAGATTCCATATCATGTAAAATCCATGTACTGTCTTTTGAAGAACTTATAAAATAATTTTCTAAAGGATGTAAAGATAATGATGTAACAGAATCTTTATGTTTTGTAATTGTATGAGCAGTAACATATTCACTAGTGTCAGTATCTCCTTTCCAGATTCGAACTGTTTTATCACTAGATCCACTAATACAAATATGTTTAGTTGGATGAGCTACAAGAGCATTAACTTTATTTAAATGTCCTTGTAATTTTGATATAACTCTATTATCGTTAAGTGAAATTAAATATATGTTTCCATCTTTACCACCAGAAAAAAAATTATGATTTGTATGATCATCATTATAGTCATACATTTGTTTATTTACATTTAGGGTTAAACAAGTAACACCAGGTGTAGTTGATGAATGTACATCAAATTCGTATGTATTTGTAATATTTTTCCACGTGTCAGTACTAGAAACGTTTTCAACTTTTCTTTTTTTTCTATTTATTAATAACTCTTTTGCTATATTTTGCATTTTATCAAGTAAATCATCATTTATACCTAATTCAAATTCATCTATAGCTATTCCATTTCTTAATTGTAAAATTTCTTTTCGTAAACTATTTATTTCTTCTTGGTATATATTTTTTTCTTTTAACAATTTTGCTATTACTCTTGTAGCAGCGTCATATTGATATAAACTATGACTTAATTCATTCCTAACATCATTAACATGTGTTCTTAAACTAAACATTTCACTTATCATAGAATCCCATTCTGTTTGAAAAATAGATAATAAACCAGGTATACTACTAGCAGTAATAGGTCTTGGTTTAACTATCTTTTCATTCTTAATAGGGTATAAATCTTGAAGAGTTAGTACCTCTCCACTTACTGGACATAAACCATAATTTTTTATGTGTTTTTCTATAAGCCTTTTTTCAAAAATATATCCAGTTTTGCTCACGACGGGTTCTTCAGGCGTTTGCCCGCTGATCGTGCATAATATTGACATACTTCGTGAGATTCAAAAATTATGAGCGATTGAGCGATAAGCAAAAGACCAGCAATTCGGTTTGGCTCGATTCGTTAGTTAGTAAAATTATATATTTTTACTATCTATTTAATTATCCTTTTTTTTTTTTTTTTTTTTTTATCTCGTTTTTATCTTGTTTTTATAAATTAGACGTAAAGCGACATAGTGGTTTAACTGGTTTTTGTCCTCTATTGTGGATGTGTCACAACTTAATGAAATTAGTTTTTTTTTTTTTTTTTTTTTTTTTTTTTTCTTCGTTTTACAAAAAATTAACATAAAAATATGTTAAAGTTAAAAGAAAAATTATTATATTTATATATATATATATATTTTTTGTATTATATTTTATTTTAAAATGTTTTCCTATTTTATATGTTTTTATTAATAGTTCTATATTTTAGTTCTTCTTAGGACAAGTCACTTTTGTTATAATGATATATCATTTGGTGTTAATTGTGCCTGAATTTTAGCGTTTTTTTTTTTTTTATCCCTGCTTTACTTTGTATATACCTACATACATACATACATACATACATACATACATACATACATACATACATACATACATACATACATACATACATACATACTTATGATTAGTATTATTTTACTATGTTAATATTTATGTATAATCTTTTTTTTTTTTTTAATCATCCTATATGAACATATTAATATGTTGCATATGTATACTTGAAACATATGTGATAGCTTTAAAATATGCTTCTTATTAATGTCAAAATTAGCGATAGCTTTTGTCATTAAATGGTCACATTACTTTTTTTTTTTTTTCTTTTTTTACTTCAAACGAAAAATAAACAAATGAATGATTAAGTAAATAAATAAATGTTAAAAAAATAAAAAATAAAAAGAAAGTAAGAATTTATAATAGCTTAAAAAGTATATTATGGGTATACACTTATATGAGTTGGTGAATATAAAAGACAAGATGTGTAACTATATAGACATTAATAATGCAGCCCTAAAAAACAAACATACATATATAAATACACGTACATATATATATGTTATAACAAATAGAATATAACTTGAACAAGCAACAATTTACTAATCATCAAAAATGAAATAATTTAATGCACAAGCACGTACATGATTTAAAATAATACTTTACTTTTATATGTAATGCTGGAATGAAGATAAAAAAATTAAATTTTTGACTTTTAATTTTTAATTTTTATGAATAATAAACATTCATATATAAAGTAATTTTTTTTTTCTTTCTGCAAAATTGTATTTGTATATTTTCCATTGTAAGAAGCAAAAAAAGTTTTTTTAGTTTTGTTCTTTTATTGAATTTGTTTACCACCAACTCATAATAACACATATGGAACCTAACTGTGTCATTTTTTTATATTGCAAAGGATAGGAATACTTTTTAAAAATGGTAAACGAAAACAAAAAAAATAAAAATATAAAAATATAAAATAATTGTTAATATGTATTTTTGAATTGTTACTTATGTTGTGACAACATAAGCTCAAACGCACAGCAAAGGTTTTACTCTTATTTTTTGTTTTAATGCTTGATTCTTTTTTTTTTTTTTTTTTTTTTTATAAATCGTTCGATAAATATACCAAAGTTCATGTAATAACAATAGTGATGATAAGAAGTACAAAAAAAAAAAAAAAATAGATAAATAAATAAAACTACATTACACACTTGATAAATATGCATAACCATGTACATGTCGAAAAATCCAAAGTTAATATTTAGATCAAGGAACCTTTTTGTTTATATAAAACTGATATAAAATATAAAAAATGAAATAAAACTCATACGTCGTTATATATTTACATATATAAGTGTATTAGTTTTTACTTTGTTCTTATTCTGCTTCTTTCTTTTTTTTTTATTATAAGCTATTGAAATATAAAAGGCAAAAAAATTAATAATAAATTAATAACTAAATAAGTAAAAAACCCCATATAAATGAAAGTACAAAATATACTTACGCAAAAAAAAAAATAATAATAAATAGAACAATAGAATAAATATATGTAGGTCTACAATGCAATGCATCGATAGCTAGAATGTTCATAAAAAAAAAAAAAAAAAAAAAAAAAAAAAAAAAAAAAAAAAAAAAAAATTAATAATAGCATAGGAACATGTTGGTGCTCATATATACATATAAACAAACGTTATAAATGTGGAAATATTAAATAAAAAAAAAAAATAATTATGTTGCCTATAAACAACACATTTATACGACATTTTATTTGCGCATTGTACACTAGTTGCAACATAAAGAAAAAAAAAAAAAAAAAAAAAATTACATTATATTACATTATACTATATTATATTACATTATACTATACTATATTATACTATACTATATTACATTATACTATATTATATTACATTATATTATATTACGTTATATTACTTTTTCGTTTAGTATTAAAAAAAAAAAAAAAAAAAAAAAAAAAAAAGTACCAGACGTGCTCTATTTAATATTAAAAAATAAAAAAAATTAAATAAAAAAAAATAGTGATAGACCTGTTCTAATAAATATTGTAACAAAAAAAGGAATTATACATAATAAAATAAATATTTTACCAAATTATTTGTTAACTTATAATATACATTTTTTTTTTTTATCATACAATCACAAAAATTAAGCAACCTTTTTTTTCACTACATTGTTAAATTGTTACAATCTAATGTTTTTATTTTATTTTATTTTTTTTTTTTTACCCGTTTTGAAAATGATTTTTCAACTATTATTATTCAATAAATAAATAAAAATAAATAATTAAAAATAAAAATGCTCGGAACTAATTTAGTTTGTAGTTTTTGTGTTAATAGATTTAATAAGCTATCAAAAAGATGTATCAACTATGTTGTTAAAACTTATAGGAGGACATGCCCTCATATAAGTGATTTCGAGCCATTTGGTACGCACATAACATTTACTATAAATAAAAAAATTATTTTACTGTTGAATTTGTATTCGATGTAGGCTTTGATAAATTTAGCTCTCCAAATTCTAGTTGCGTTGTACCTTTTTTTTTTTTTTTTTTTTTTTTTACATAACATAAAAATTTACAAATATATAGTTACACACACACACACATATATATATATATATGTGTTTATTCATTTACATCAGTGAAAATATATATATATATATATATACATGTCAAACCATTTTATAAAAAAAAATTAAGCAGAAATGGATAAAAAGAACAATATAACCTAATATTATGCATTTTAACCTGGTATAAAATATATATTTATATATATATATATATGCATGTTTATTTTATTCTTTTACCAGCATCTATGTACTATTTCAGTGGTTTACATAATTTTAGGACGTTTTACTTACTCGTAAAAATAAACGAAATATTTAATATCAATAAATATAAGAATATATATATAGTAGTGAGTACTGATAAGTATAATTTTCAAACTGATGGTAAGTGTAACCTCTTACAATAATACAAAGCTACCCTTTCGATTTTAATATTGTGGTTACATCTTTATACTTTTTATACACAAATGACGTTTATACTTCACCAATTATTTTATCATTTATTCTAATATACTAAATTTATAGAATGTATTTTGTATGGGAGTTAATTATCTATCACTTTTATTTTTTTTTTATTTTTTATTTTTTTAATGTAGATATACATGTAAATAAAAAAAATAGAGTACATATTGATCAACGGATTGATATAAAAATAAGACAGTGTGACGAATTTGTAGAAATAGATTTATTTACAACAAAATTAACAAAAAAAGTACATATAGGCCAAATAAAAATAGATATCAATACAAATATCATAAAAAAGTCGTTTCCCAAAAACGAATGGTTAGTACTGTGTACATACCTGCGTACGTATTTTATATATAAATATATATATAAACATATATATAAACATAAATATAAACATAAATATAAACATAAATATAAACATAAATACAAACATAAATACAAACATAAATATAAACATAAATATAAACATAAATATAAACATAAATATATATATGTACATACTTTATTGTAAACATATGCGCGTGTCTTTTTGTTCTATATTTGTAACACCTTGTAATATGTACATATATATTTATATGTATGTTTGTATGTAGGTTTGTCTGCTTTAAAGATGGACAAGAAATATGCAAAATGAAATTATCCTTTTATAAAAGTAAAATTAACACACTAAAATTGTATCGTTTTTTTATATTGTCCTTCATTTAATATATACATATATACACTAAATGGGAATATATATCTTATATGTCATACATGTATTTTTTTTTTTTTTATTCTGATTCCCTTTCTTTGACTCATCAGTTCAAAAATATAAATGTCCTAACGAATGTATGTTCATACAAGATGGTTTAGAAATATGGAAAAATAAATCAGAAGATATGAAAAAAGAAAAAATTGATTATCATCAAATTCACAAAATCTTTGACGATGATTACCATAATCTATCACTCATAAACATGGATACGGTAAAATAAAAAAAAAAAAAAAAACATAAAAAAAAATAAAGATAATGAAAAATTATATTCATATATATTTTCACATAGTTTTCCCTATATATATAATATATATATATACATACATGTTCGCGTTTTATATGAACTAACATACACTTGTGTAATTGTTGTGTAAAACTGTCGTGATAGTACTATATTTATATTTACAATCTACATTTTTTTCATTTTTTGTTTAAAGGATATGTATGATATAAGTTTGACGCAAAAATTAAGACTAATCAGTTTTGTTTTAGAACAAGAAATATTCGTATTCGATTTGTATACATACGTGCGTAAGTATATGTACGCCAAAGAGTTAATGGGTACGTTACATTAATATGATGCATTTTTTTAATTTTTTTTTTTAACTATTTTATGACAGCCTATATGTATATGTATGCATGTTAATGTATATACATACATTCATATAGTCATATCCTTGTATATTCATATGAGAACACATTTCAATTTCATAACCAATATTTTAGGTGAATGGTTCTTGAGCTTTTTATGTTTTAAAAATAATCACGAGTATGATGCTATCGATATAGAAACAATAATTGAACGAAATATTCACAGAGATATAAATATACCCATTTTAAATATACTTAGAATAGTTGTTGATAGTAATAATAATACAAATGCTACTATTATTTACATGTATGAAAATGAAAAATATAGTTTAAGTATTCATTCAGAGCAATACCTATCGTATATTATTGATGCCATAACAATTTTTACTAACGAGGTATAATATAAAAAAAAAACAAATAATATAAAATTAAAACTTAATCTGACAAAAACTAAACATACGTACATATATATATATATATATATATATATGTTAACGCTATTGTAAGTTAGCTGTTTATACCTGTCACATTTGTTGTTTATTTTATTTTTCTTTTCTTTTTTTTTTTTTTTTTTTTTTTTTTTTTTTTTTTTGCACACAGCTAAAGGTTTTAAAAGAATCATATGGAGAAAAAATAGAAATGCGAAAAAATATTATCATGCAAGAGACGAATATGAAAAAATTGATCGGTAAGATAATATATTTATATGTAAACATGCATGTGCAAGTACATACACACGACTACACAACTTTTTAACTTACACACTCTTAACATTCACACTCTCACTTTACACACGCTCATTACACACATTCTCATCATACACATTCTCATCATACACATTTTCAAATTACACACACCCTTATCACACACATTCTCACCATACACATTCTCATCACACACACATACACATACTAACAACATACATACACATAGACACACTTAAAAAAAAATAATTTAATTATATAACTTATAGGAAAAAAAAGGCTGTTATCTCCCAGATTTCGGCGAAACATACCGAAGAGCGCCCACAAAATGATTAAGGAAATGTATACTGATAATACTAATGCTGATATCTTAAAAAAAAAAAAAGACGAGTTTTTAACGGATGTATTAATAGATAAAAAGTGACTATAAGCATAAAAAAAAAAAAAAAAAAAATTATTAAAATATGATAATTTTGAATTAAAAAATTAAAAAAGAAAATAGAACCACATACATTAAATTAATTGACATACTACATGTGTATCTAATGCATAGAAAAAGTTGTATAGTCATTACTTCCATATTCGCAGATTGTGTCACTAATTCTCTCTTTTTATATCCTGTGCTGTTTTTTTTGTTTTACCGATTTTTTTTTTATTTATATACAATATTTTTTTTGCAAAAACATGTGTTATGATATATTACTTTTCATTATAACACATTGTGAGTAAAAAAATAAAATTAAATAGTTGCAAAACGTTTAAAAATTAAAATTAAGGTGTTAACATACACATGTATGTATGTATATATATATATATATATATATATAAATATATATACAATTAACAAATAAAACTTGTTCGAGTGATGTGTCGAGTGTACATGCACATATAAATAAATGTCATATAACTTAGCTCTATGGCAATCAGTTTTAATAAACAAATAAATTTTAGGTTAAAATTGTGTTTGTGTAAAAATGTCATAACTTGGTTGTATAAAAGCATCAGGTGTATGTCTTACATAATTATATATATATATATATATATATATATATATGTGGAATATATAATGCGTAAATAAATACAAGTACAATCATTTATATCATATTGTTTTCCTTGTTGTTAAAAAGATGTACATATGTATATTTGGTATGTATTAATATTTAATTAAACTTGCTCTAACTTTTTTTGTTTCTAAATCTAACGATAAATTCATTTTGTTCATTATTGTCCATTAGTTCTATCACTTTTTCCAAACGTTTTTGATTATCTTGACGTTCTGCATAATATTTTTTTATTTTCTCTTTTATTTTTTTATATAATTCTTTATCTAGCGCTTCATACGTATTTTTTATTATTTTTTTTTTTTTTTTACCAGCTTTTCCTTTTTTTGGTTTTCTTTTATCATCTTTTATCATTACTGTTTGTTTTTTAGGAAATTTTACTTCTTTTGCTGGTGTTGTAATATCTTTTACTTCTTTTGTTTCTGTTGTAATATCTTTTACTTTTTGTGTTTCTATTTCAACATCTTTTACTTTTTGTGTTTCTATTTCAACATCTTTTACTTTTTGTGTTTCTATTTCAGCATCTTTTACTTCTTTTATTTTTTCTAATACTTCTGCTTTTTCAATATCTTCATCGTTAATGTTTCCATTAAACTGTTTACTGAGTTTTTCTTGTATTTTCTCATTTATTTTTTTATGAAATTTTTCATTTATTTTTTGAAGTAGTTGTACATATGTCTTATCTTTCAGTCTTGAATCTATCTTTCCATTAATAATTGCTTTTACTTGTTTTTTTTTTTGTTCTTCTTTTTGTTTTTCTATTTGTTCTTGTTCTTCTTGTTCTTCTTGTTCTTCTTGTTCTTCTTGTTCTTCTTGTTCTTCTTGTTCTTCTTGTTCTTCTTGTTCTTCTTGTTCTTCTTGTTCTTCTTGTTCTTCTTGTTCTTCTTGTTCTTTTTGTTCTTTTTGTTCTTCTTGTTCTTCTTGTTCTTCTTTTTTTTTTTGTTCTTCTTCTTGTTTTTCTATTTGTTCTTGTTCTTGTGTTTCTTCTTTTTCTTCTGGTTTTTCTTCTTGTTTTTCTATTTGTTTTAGTTCTTGTTCTTGCGTTTCTTCTTTTTCTTCTTCTTCTTGTTCTTTTTCTTGTTCTTTTTCTTCTTCTTGTTCTTTTTCTTTTTCTTGTTCTTTTTCTTTTTCTATTTGTTTTAGTTTTCGTTCTTGTTCATTTTCCTGTTCTTGTTCTTGTTCTTGTTCATGTTCATATTCTTGCTCTTGTTCTTGTTTTAGTTGTAGTTTTAGTTTTTGTTCTGGTTTTAGTTCTGTTTCTTTTGTTTCTTCTTCCTGTTCATGTTCATGTTCATATTCTTGCTCTTGTTCTTGTTTTAGTTGTTGCTTTAATTTTTGTTCCAGTTTTTCTTCTTCTTCTTCTTCCTCTCCCTTTTCCTCTTCCTCTTCTTCCTCTTCTTCCTCTTCTTCTTCTTCTTCTTCTTCTTCTTTTTCCTTTTCTTCTTCTTCTTCTTCTTCTTCCTTTTCTTTTTCTTCCTTTTCTTTTTCGTCCTTTTCTTCTTCTTCTTCCTTTTCTTCTTCTTCTTCTTCTTCTTCTTCTTCTTCTTCTTCTTCTTCTTCTTCTTCTTCTTTTTTTTCTATTTGTGCTTGTCCCTGTTCTTGTTTTAGTTGTTGTTTAAGTTGCCGTTTTAGTCCTTGTTTGAGTTGTTGTTTTTGTTTTTCTATTTGTTTTTGTTTCAGCTGTTGTTTTAGTTGCGTTTCTATTTGTTTTTTTATTTGTTTTTTATGCAGTTGTTGTTTTAGTTGTTGCTTTAATTTTTGTTTTAGTTCTTCTTCTTCTTCCCCTTCTCTTTCTTCTTCTTCTTCATCTTCATCTTCTTTTTTTTCTATGTGTGCTTGTCCCTGTTCTTGTTTTAGTTGTTGTTTAAGTTGCCGTTTTAGTTCTTGTTTGAGTTGTTGTTTTAGTTTTTGTTTTAGTTCTTCTGTTAGTTTTTGTTTTCCTATTTGTTTTTCTTGCAGTTGTTGTTTTAGTTGCTCTTCTATCTGTTTTTCTATTTGTTTTTGTTTTAGTTGTTGTTTTAGATTCTGTTTAAGGCGTTGTATATTTTTATCTTTATATTCTTGTTCTTGATCGTCTTCTTCATCTTCTTCTTCTTGTTCTTCTTCTTGTTTAAATTGTTTTTTTAGTTGTTGTTTAATTTGTTCCTTAAGTTTTTGTTTTAGCTCTTCTGCCAGTTCTTGTTTTCCTATTTGTTGATCTATTTGTTTTTGTTGTAACTGTTGTTTTAGTTTCTCTTTTATTGGTATTTCTATGTGTTTTTGTTTTAGCTGTTGTTTCAGTTGCTGTTTAAGGCGTTGTATATTTTTATCTTTATCTTTTTGTTCTTCTTCTTGTGGTTCTTGTTCTTGTTCGTCTTCTTCATCTTCTTCTTCTTGTTCTTCTTCTTGTTTAAATTGTTTTTTTAGTTGTTGTTTAATTTGTTCCTTAAGTTGTTGTTTTAGCTCTTCTGCCAGTTCTTGTTTTCCTATTTGTTGATCTATTTGTTTTTGTTGTAACTGTTGTTTTAGTTTCTCTTTTATTGGTATTTCTATGTGTTTTTGTTTTAGCTGTTGTTTCAGTTTCTGTTTAAGGCGCTGTATATTTTTATTTTTATCTTCTTGTTCTTGTTTTTCTATTTGCTCATGTTCAGGTTCAGGTTCATTTTCTTGTTTTACTATTTGTTCATCTTCAGTTTCTGGTTTATCTTCAGGTTCTGGTTTATCTTCATGTTCTGGTTCTGGTTCATCTTCAGGTTCTGGTTCTGGTTCATCTTCAGGTTCTGGTTCATCTTTAGGTTCTGGTTCTGGTTCATCTTCAGGTTCTGGTTCTGGTTCATCTTCAGGTTCTGGTTCATCTTTAGGTTCTGGTTCTGGTTCATCTTCAGGCTCTGGTTCTGGTTCATCTTCAGGCTCTGGTTCTGGTTCATCTTCAGGTTCTGGTTCTGGTTCATCTTCAGGTTCTGGTTCATCTTTAGGTTCTGGTTCTGGTTCATCTTCAGGTTCTGGTTCTGGTTTATCTTCAGTTTCTGGTTTATCTTTAGGTTCTGGTTTATCTTCAGTTTCTGGTTTATCTTCAGTTTCTGGTTTATCTTCAGGCTCTGGTTTATCTTCAGTTTCATCTTCATCTTCAAGTTCTGGCTCTGGTTTATTTTCAGTTTCATCTTCATCTTCAAGTTCTGGTTCATCTTCAGGTTCTGGTTCTGGTTCTGGTTCATCTTCAGGTTCTGGTTCTGGTTCTGGTTCATCTTCAGGTTCTGGTTCTGGTTCTGGTTCATCTTCAGGTTCTGGTTCATCTTCAGGTTCTGGTTCTGGTTCATCTTCAGGTTCTGGTTCTGGTTCATCTTCAAGTTCTGGTTTTGGTTTATCTGCAGGTTCTGTTTCTGGTTCATCTTCAAGTTCTGGTTCTGGTTCTGGTTTATCTTCAGGTTTTGTTTCTGGTTCATCTTCAGGTTCTGGTTTATCTTTTAGTGCTGGTTCATCTTTAGGTTCTGGTTCTGGTTCATCTTCAGGTTCTGGTTCATCTTCAGGTTCTGGTTCTGGTTCATCTTCAGGTTCTGGTT
>CABPSV020000579.1:0-5000 GCA_902459845.2 Hepatocystis sp. ex Piliocolobus tephrosceles
AAAATTTTTTTTTTTTTTTTTTTTTTTTTTTTTTTTTTTTTTTTTTTTTTTTTTTTTTTTTTTTTAAATTATTAAAAAGAGTAATTAAGTAATAAAAATGTTACGCATAAAAAAAAAAAAAAAAAAAAATTTATTTAAGGCCATTGATTTTAAGGCCCGTTCATTTTAAGGCCTGTTCATTTTGAAAAAAAAATATATATATATATATATATATATATATATATGTGTATATAAAACTTTTTAATGGTCTTATGTACTCATATATATAAGCAAATAAACATATTTATGTTTGTGCTTTAATAAATGTTACGTGAAATGTTGTATATATATGTATATACATATATTCATTACTATTCTTATCCTAACTATTTTTGCTTTTGATTTTTGCCATCTCTCTCATTACTAAAAATAGCTCAGTTTAGACATTTTTTTAAATTAAATGAAATTAATGATGTTTAAACTTTTAACAGCTTTTTTTTTAAAACTTTTTTTTTAACAGCGTTTTTTTTAACAGTTTTTTAACAGTTTTTTAACAGTTTTTTAACAGTTTTTTAACAGTTTTTTAACAGTTTTTTTTTAACAGCTTTTTTTTATGAAAAAAAAAAGAAGAAAAAAACATATTTAGATGACTTACTTCATATTAGAAACTTTTATATGTAACAAATTAGTTATATATATATATATATATAAAAACAATAAATATTAATATATCCCACTAGCTTTGGCAATTGTACTAGGTACATTGTATATGCACATTGTATATAGAAAAAAAAAATCTTTCATAAGGGGTTTGCCTATCATTTTTGCACAAAAAGAAAAAAACATTTAGCTGCTACATAATTTTATATGTACATATATGTACATATATATATATATATATAATACCTCTTCTACTTATTCGTTCTACATACGTATTATTTGTTTATTTTTATATACTTCTAGTACTTACATACTTATGGTATAAATGAATATGTACGATATAACAAACAACCATAATTGCACATGTGTAAAAATAAAAAAAAAAATATATAAAATAATACAGTAGATACTTTTATTTGACAAGTAGGTAAACACGTATTGACATATTATTATAAACAAAAGATTTTATATATGTCCTTTTTTTTTTTTTTTTTTTCCTTTTTTTCTCAAGCCACATATATGTATACATACTAGCAAAAACATATAGTATATATATATATATATATATATATATATATATATATATTCACCACATTTCACAAACATATTCCAAGTCTCCTAAATCGAAGGTGTGAACACATATGAACTAAACAAAAAAATAAAATAAATAAAATAAAAAATTAATAAATGAAAACTTATACATATATGAGCCAAAAATAAATAAAAAAAAAAAGCAAATTTTTTATCTACATAGTGGATGAAAAAAAAGAAAAAAAAAAAAAAAAAAGAAACTGTCATTTTTTTTTTTTTTTTTTTTTTTTTTTGCAATTTATGTACTTTAAGAATTTAAGAGGCCATCTTGTTTTTTTCTGCATTAACTTACCCAAATTAACACACCTTTAACACATTTTTTTTTGTTATTGTAATTTTTTTTTTTTTTACAACATAAATTTGTATAGTACTAATTGCAGTATTATCATATTTTTGTATGCCTTTTCATTTTGAAAGTACATCTCTTTTGAAGCCATACTTTCTTTATGTTTGCATCTCCTATGCTTGGTCATATTTTTACCCATAATGTTTGACCATATTTTTACCCATAATGTTTGACCATATTTTTACCCATAATGTTTGACCATATTTTTACCCATAATGTTTGACCATATTTTTATTCCTAATGCTTGATCATATTTTTATCTCTAATGTTTAACTATATTGTGTTTTGAATCACTAGATTTTTATATTTTATCATCCTTTTACGCTTTCGTTAGATCTTGTTATTTACATATATGCATGTACATTTTTTTTTTTTTTTTTTTTTTTTTTTTTGATTAAGCCATTTTGTTAGGTTTACTTTAAATTTGTTGGATTTATTCAACAAATACACACTCAGCTCAGCTCTAGTGAGTTCATAAACCAGGTATATCTAACATTGTGTCAACCTTCATTCACCAATCTATCTTTTTGGGGTTCGTGTATAGTATATACTTATAAAAAAACATGACTCGAACAAAACGACTATAATGAAAATTCTTTATAATTTTGTGCTTTATTCATTACTGTTTGTTTTCACGAAGGGCGAATTAGATATACAGCTGTTTCAAATTTTAGTTGATAAGGATATTGAATATTTAAACATTTATAAAAATAAAATAAAAGAAAATTATATGCAAAATAATGAAAATAATTTAGTGTATGAACATATACATAAGAATATTTATTTAAAAGATAATCATGTTCAAATTGTAATAACAGCATGTTTAAAAAGTTTGAATATTGGACAATTTATTAATACATTTACTTTTTTGTTACCTTACCACGAAGCCTTTCAGGTTTTTTTTTTTTTTTTTTTTTTTTCCTGTACATGTGTGATCATATGAGAACATATATATATATATATATATATATATATGTGAATAGTGAGTGAATGAGTGGTGTCTGGAGACGTACATACTTCATATGTGTTTGGATAAATGTGTATGTATACCAGCAAGTGTGTAAATATATATTTATTTTTTTTTTTTTTTTGCCCTTTATAGGCCACCAACCTTCACGTAAAAGATGACAATAACGGACACGAGCTGAATTACAAAATTTTAACAAAAACAACAGATATAGATAAATTAAATATAAACAATTTCAATTATGAATTTAATTTATTACAATTTCAACCTAAAATATACGAAATAAAACTAAATAAGAAGTTATCTTATTTAGATAAAACGAATTTAACGTTTACTTATATGTTAGGACAACCTTATTTTGCATTCCCAAATAATATTGATTTTTCAGAAAGACAACGTGTTTTATATTATTGTAGTAGTAATATTTTAGTACCATATAAAATCGAAAAAGATGCAGAAGTAATTGTAAATTTAGATTTTTTATGTAAAGAATGTGCTATAGTAAACATAACTAGCTCAAGTTATTTTTTTTTAAACGGCTTTAAAAAAATAAATAATAAAACTTATGTCAGTATAAAAAAAGAAAATATGAACCAAACATTTTCTTTAGGTAAAAAAAGTTTATTTTATTTTATTTTAGATCACAATTTAGGTTTTTTTGAAAATGTTACAAAAAATATTAAAATATCCCAATTAGGTTATATATATGAAAAAGAAGAATATTATTTAAAAAATAATGCAGCAAAAATAAATAAATTTGATAGATATCTTTTAAGTAATTATGAACATGATCATACATTAATGGAATATGTACCAAATTCATCTATGTCTAATGTTATATATTCTATGAAATCTGAAATAAAATATAATATATATGATTATAACTATTTTGATAATTTAGGTAAAATTTATTTAATAAAAGCAAAAGAATTTTACAATAATGAAGAAAATTCTTTTTTTTTAATTTTTGATTTAAAACCTAGATATCCATTGTTAGGTGGATGGAAAACACATTTTTATAATTTTTTTTATCATAATTCAAATATATATAAACATAAAAATCAAAAAAATTATTATTCTTATCAAATTGATTTATTACCTTCTATTAAATCTTTTTATATAAAAAAATTAACTATAAATATTTATTTACCTCCTTATACTACAAAATTTTCAATTAATTCCCCACCACAAAATAGCCATATAAATATTCAAACAACAACAAAAAAAGATTGGTTAGATTATTTCTCTTTTAGAAATGTAATTCAAATAAAAATTTATAATTTATTTCCTCAATTTGAGGAAGATTACTATAAAAATATGTTCGTTTCGTATGAAATAAATTTTTATAGTATTATTTGGAAGCCGATCTTGCTCATACTATTTTTTTTTATACTTACGCTTTTAATTTGTTTTATCAAAAAGTTGTCTTTCAAGTACGTCAAAAAAAAAAAAAAAAAAAAAAAAAAAGCCATTTACACATACATACATCCATAAATGCATAAATGTGTAAGAAGAAAATAATAAAAGAAGGTGCTATCGTGTAAATAATAAATATATACACTTACTTTTCATCACTCTTATTACTATTATTTTATTCTATTTATTTATTTATTTATTCATTTATTTATTCATTTATTTATTCATTTATTTATTTATTTTTTATAGCCTTAACACAATGAAAGAAAATTTAATAGAGCAAACAACAGTTGAAAAAAAAAAATTTATGAAAGCGTGTAATCAATTATATAACAATTTGTCTGACATATCTGGTAAGTAATTCACCTGTGTTTATTATTTGGAACTATGTTCTTGTTAAATATGTATATACATATATGTACATACACACGCCCTTATTCATAAGTATCTCTCTCTCTCTCTCTCTCTCTCTCTCTATATATATATATATATATATATATATATATATATATATATATATATATATATATATATATATATATATATAAACATATTCATTTATATGTACATATTACCCACATCGCTTAGATAATCTAATCGAATATGCATATAATTTGAATCCTCAAGAAAAAGTAAAACTAAAAGAAAAATTACTAAAAGCAGAAGAAAAGTGGACTGATGATTTTATTTACTTAACGAAAGAGTTTTACCATAATTTTGAAAACAAAATACAAAAGGAATTGTTGCAAACTTATATAGACAAATGTTATAAATACCATTTTGTAGTAAAACATTGTTTCGATCAAATGTTGAACAACAGTCTCGTAAGCATTGAAAAAAAAAAAAAAAAATAAAATAAAATAATCAACTAACAAAATAAGAAAGGTGTTTGGAAAGAAAATTAAAATATGATACAAAACAGACTTGTTTACGCACATGCATTTTATATGTACACAGATATGTACAGAATATCGTACAATTCCCCGTTGTAGACATACTTTTTTTGTAAATAACAAACTCAAACATTATTGTATTAACAAC
>CABPSV020000579.1:10000-12454 GCA_902459845.2 Hepatocystis sp. ex Piliocolobus tephrosceles
TTACGACTTTATCACTTTATTATTTTTTTTGTCGTTGTTAACAGATTTATCTTCTTTCTATGTCATCATTTGAAAAGTATTGTGTATATTTAAAAAAAAAAAAAATAAAAAATATAAATTTTTCTTTAAGCTTTAAAAAAAAAAAAAAAAAAAAAAAAAGGAATAAAAATGTTCAAGTCGATACATAAATAAAAAAAAAAGTATATATATGTGAGAAAAAAAACGATTTTTTTTTTTTTTTTTTTTTTTTTTTGTAACATTTGTGTCAGATTTAATTTATAAAAATTAAATTCTAAAAACGTAAGCAAAAAAAGGCATAAATGACTGGGTGAAAAGAATAAATCATGAAGGGCTTAAACAGAAAATAATGGGCGTTATTTTTTTTTTATTATTATTTGAATTTTCCTTCTTTTTTTTAAATTCTCATACGATTTGAATATATATATATGTATATATATGTATATATACGCACATACATATATCCATATACATATTTTGAAAATAAAAAAAGTTTAATAAATGGTAATTTTTTATGCCTTTTATTTTTGATGCGAACTTACCTTGTATTGATTTTTTTGTACATTTTATAACAAAGACCATACGCAGAAAAACAGAAAAACAGAAAAACAGAAAGTCAAAAAGGCGAGGAAAGCGTTTGATTTTACGACTTACATCCGTATATATATATATATATATATGCATATGTATACCTATTTATATGTGTATATGTATACATATTAGACTCTGAAGTATTACTGTTCACAGAAATGAACACTCTGACAAAAATTAACAGGTGTTGATATATATATATATATATATATATGTACATACACGTATGCATGTTTATATGTGTTGTCATGTTTTTCATGCTTATGTCACTTCTCCACACGCGCAACATTCTTCTTTCATTTCCCTTTTGTTTTTATTTCCCTTTTTTTTTTTACTTTCCTTTTTTTTTACTTCCTTTTTCGTCTTTATTACTGTCGCTTTTTACAGAGGGTGCAAACGCTTTAGCACTTTGTCTTCCATTAAAAAAAAATGGAAAGATCTTAGTTCATACATAACTAAGGATAGTGATTTATGTCATTGGAGAGAGTTGAATGCAAAATTGTTTGAGGCTGAAAGTTTAGTTAATAAAAAAGAAGATGAAAAACTGAAAAAAATTGACTGGAATAAATGGAATGAACTGATTAGCAATAAGGAACTTTTAAATTGGTATAAAAAAAAAAAAAAAAAATACATATTTAAGAAAAAGTATAGAATATGTTTTTTTTTTTTTTTTTAAAACATATGTGCATATGTATGTACGTATTACCACACAGATATATACATATATATATATATATATATATGTATATGTATATTTACGCATTTTGATGTACCCTTATACTTGTTTGTACGTAATATCATATATTCATTTATTTTTTTTTATTTTTTATTTTTTTTTTTTTTTTATGACAAAATGTAGCATGAAAAGTTTCTACGATAGCCAAATAAACACACTCGAAGAAATGGAAAAAAAAGAACAGACGGCTACAAAAGAACAAAAAGAAAAAAAGAACGAAGAAGATATAATCTATGATGAAGCATTAAAAAACTGTAAAACAGAAGAAGAAAATAGTTCTAAACTTTTAATAAATGGAGCTAAAACATTATGGATTAGTTTCCATAATCCACCAGTTAATAACATAGATACAAATGAGTGGATTGATAGTGATATGTATTGGCAAGCTTTTATTGAAAAACACAGTGTTTATAATTTAAATAATAAAAGTTTAGAACCAGAAGATGAAGAAAATAGGAATTTGCAAAAAACAGAATGGCATAAAAAAACAAATAAATTTAATGAAAGAAGTGATACACCTATTTTATATGATTATATGATAAATTTACCATCATGGGAATATTATGATATAAATAGAAGAATATTTTTAGAAAATTTAATTTATTTTTTATTAAGAACAGGATTAAATTATAAATTTTTTCCTGAATTGTTCAGTTGGAAATGGAAAACACATATAGAAGATTTACGTTATGAATTTATTGATGTAGCTCAAAAAAAAAGAAAATCATATCAGCTAGCTAAATTAAAAAGAGAAGTACCTTTAGATTTACAGCCAGTTGATTATGAACACAAAGGAGAAGAATATCACTTAAAATTATTAACACATTTTAAAGAGTATCAAAATTTAGTTATATCGAGATTAATGGCTAGTTATANNTTTTTATGTCAACCATACATACTTATTCAAACTAAAGAAGCGTTAGAAAAGGTTTTGAGTTTGCACAAAAATGGTAAACTATATAAACTAAACAATACCGAAGTTAATTGTTTGTTTTATTTGCCTGACCTTTCTGATGGGTTAGAAAACAAGGACAATTCTACTGACAAAACTGATATCATGTACAAACCATTGGATGCTATAAACACTTTTTATAAATATTTAGAAAACC
>CABPSV020000580.1:0-12953 GCA_902459845.2 Hepatocystis sp. ex Piliocolobus tephrosceles
TTCGGGTGTTTAATTATAAAAAACTTTTTTTAGTTATACCCTATTTTTTATTTTTTATTTATTATTTTTTTTAATTAATTTATAATAAGAACAAATCAGTTTGCTATTATAAACGAAAAAAAAAGAAAAACAAAAAGTTACAGGCTAGCTCTATATCGTATGGTTTGACACGAACAGGTATAAAGTATTGGAAAATATATATATATATATATATATATATATGTATGTATGTATATTGATTTGATTTGATTTTTTCTTATCATTGAAAAAACTGACATAGTTAATGTCCATTGAATTGTGTATGTGTTGGTTGAGCAAAAGTTTCTGTGGTGTACTGGTTATGAATAAACAATTTCGTTTATCCCTTTAAAAAAAAAAAAAAAAAAAGTACCAAAAATATGCATATACATATAAATATTTTTCCCTTTATGTTTTCACATTTTTTCTTTTTTTTTTCGGTACCATTCATTTATACATAATATTAAAAAAAAAAAAAAAAAAAATGATTTAAGAGTAAGGAACGTTAGGGTTAACAACATAATAATTAGTAGGATTATGTCGTCTTTTTTTTATACTTCCCTGCTCCAAATTACTAAGATATAAATATGTTCCCATAACAGTTACCATTATAAACATAAATAAAAATACAATAGCACCCCACATTAATCGAGAGTAATAAATCGTAGAAGTACCCATTGCGTTATTGATATCCATATCTAAAATAAGGAAAAGGAAACATATGTATTTATATATTTATGTTTTGTATGTTCATATTTTTATACTTACCATGTTTTTATATGTTCACATAAAAATAAATAAATTACGTGTGTAAAGACAGAAAAAACTTCATGTAAAAGAAGTTTGTCTTATGTTTTAAAACCTTACTTCTATAAGCATTAACGGACGGATCATATATATGAGTTGATCTTATTTGTAAAAAGTTTCTTTCCGGTTCATTGTGTAGAGTATGATGAAGTTTTGTAACTCTATTGAATTTGTTACGAAATACGTTTCGTTTTTTTTTCTTTACTATTTCTTGATTTTTTTCATAAGTATATTTTGCAATAAAAAAAAAATAAAATAAAATCACAAATCGTAACTGCATTTTGTTTTAAAAGACAAAACAAAAAAAAAATAAAAAATATAAAATAAAAAAAAGCGGAAAAAAAAAAAAAAAAAACAAGTGGAGTAGTTAAAATAAAAGTAAAATTACTAATAGTGGAAAAAATTAAAATAATAAGATATATTATAATGTAAATTTCACATATATTACAACCTTACACAAATTTGTACAACATTCTGAATTTACTTGACAATATAAATAGATATAAATATATGTATATAAACAAATATGTATGTGTACATGTGCAAGCGTGTATATATACATATATATATATATACATAGTTTTTTTTCCCTTTGGGAATATGGTTATATACATACAACCGTTTCCTTTGAACCATGTATTGTCTAGGCAACAAATGTGCAGTGACTATTAAAAAAAAAATAAAGTCTAACAATATTTGAAATATTTTATAATTTAAATAATAAATTGATAACACTTTTTTTTTTTTTTTTTTTTTTTTTTTTTTTTTTTTTTTTAGCACTATATTATAATATATAATACTATAACACAAAAACAAAACAATAATATTTATTTCTATTTTTCACAAAAAAAAAAAAAAAAAAAAAAACAGATAATATAAAATAAAAATATATTCTATTCTAGTATGTGCTATGATTTCCACATACAGTATAAAAAACAAACTGCATCACAATTGATATATTTTATGCAGTATTAATAAAATTAAAACGCACGTTATACATAATCTAATAGACCATTAAAATAAAATATTAACTAATGCTATAGAAATGCACACACATACAGAAGAAGAAAAAAAAAAAAAAAAAAAAAAAAAAGATAATTATACTAATTCGAGTAAGACCTTTTTTTCTTTTCTTTTATGTTGTGTATGTATGTATACACATATGTATATGTATATATATATGTGTGTCCTATTTTATTTTTTTTTTTTTTTTTGCGCGTCACTAAAAAATAACTTTGTCATTCGGATTAACCCAATTCATAATTTTCACATTTGCTGTGTTAAAAACGGGTATGTCAACATCTACACGTTTAGGGACCGGATCTCTCCTGTCAGGTAAAGGAAAAGAAGATATAGACTCTACTTCAACTACTTGTCTTTTAATTTGATCGAACGTATTTTTATATCCCTGGAATGGTTCATCTTTATTTATAATATTTTCATAATCCCCAATGTCTTGGTAACCTATTTTTTTAGAATAAATTAATTCTTTCATTTGTAATATAGCTTCCCTTTTAGAGATTCGTTTTGTTTTATCATCGCATAATTGGTTATCCTGTAAAAATCGTTTAACACTTTCTTCTTTATAAATATTACGTATGGAATTTTCAGAAAAATAATATCTTTCGCTTATTTTTTTAAAAGTAAATCGATATGGGTCAAAGGAATGTAAAAAATAAATGTATTCCCGAAGTAATGGGTCAACTTTCTTATGTTCAGGTAACTTTATAGGAAAAATACGATTTAAAAATTTCTTAAAGCCACTATCCTGCCAATATCTATAATTATTAAATGTTTCTAATGTTGGATTTCTGAATCCACTATAATCAGTATAATTTAATTCGTTATCAACATTTCTACTATATTCTTCTTTTATTTCACTTTCTTCATTTTGTGTTGTACTCACTTTTTTTTTTTTATTAACATTACTGCTTGGTATAACAATTTTAAAATTGTATGGAACATTATAAGCATAATTATCTGACATTGGTATTAAATGTGTATTTTTTTTTCTCTTACTATACTGATCATATTTATCACTCTGTATATAATCTTTTTTCCAGTCATCTAATAAGTTTTTCTTTTTACCATACACTTCTTTTGGTTGTACATATGAAGGGAAGTTACTGTTTTTTTTTAGTGGACCATCAAACATGTCTCTTTCGTCTACTCCTGTGTTATCAATGTTTTCTTCGTAAGTGTTGTGCATATTACTCCTACTGTCATTACTCCTACTCGTATTATTTATTTTTTTTTCATATCCTCCCAATCTTTTATTAACTCTTTGTAATACCCTACAAAGTCTAACCGACATACTTTTTATTTTTTATGTGTTTTAGCTAACAAAACGAAAAAAAAAAAAAAAAAAAAAAAAAAAAAAAAAAAAAAAAAAAAAAAAGAGTAATGTTATGAGTGAACGAGAATATTGTAATAACTGGATTAGCCTATTTGTATATACATATATGTACATATATAATGTATATAAATCAAAATAATATATCACATATATATATGAATAATTACTAAATGGAGAAGTTAAATGTGGGGAGAAAATATACATAAAACAAAGTTTTTATTTCAAACATTTAACGTAAACGTACAAAGTAAAATAAAGAAAGTAACACACTCTATGTTTTGTGTTACTATCTTGTTAGCACAAACTTTGTGATTGCAATGAGAAAAAAAAAAAATATAAGCAAAAGTAAAAAAATAATAAGCAAAAGGAAAAAAATAATAAGCAAAAGTAAAAAAATAATAAGCAAAAGTAAAAAAAAAAATAAGCAAAAGTAAAAAAAAAAATAAGCAAAAGTAAAAAAAAAAATAAGCAAAAGTAAAAAAAATAATAAGCAAAAGTAAAAAAAATAGAACCAAAAAAAATAAACAAAATTAAAAATAATAAAAATTAAAGAAAATAAGAAAAATACTTTTGTTTTGTGAATGTAGGAAAGATCCTTATTGCAGCAATGCTTAAATCATCACCTTTTCCTTCTTTTAACAAAATAATAAATAACTAAGCAATTGAAAGAACAAATATGTCGTTCCTTCTACATATGTACATATATGTGAACTATCGCACATGCTTCGTACTCATGTATACACGAATGTTAAACAGTGTTATTTGAGAGTAGTTGCTTCGCTCAACCCGTTTGTAGCCTTTGTAAAAATTTATTTTGTGACAAAAAATGACAAAAAAATGACAAAAAATGACAAAAAAATGACAAAAAATGACAAAAAAATGACAAAAAATGACAAAAAAATGACAAAAAATGACAAAAAATGACAAAAAATGACAAAACCGTTTTTCTTTGCTCTTTTAAACGTTACTGACATACTTTCTTTTTTTGTATTTTTTAAAAAGGTTACAACTTGAGAGCCAAATGTGAGGGCCAAACCAACTAAACTAACAGTGCGCCTACGTAATTAAGTGAAGTACGTATTGTTTATTTTACAAGCCGTGAAGGGAAACTATTCAAGCAATGGAATAGTATAAATACACTAACAAACTGTTCGTTTTAATAATAAAAGATAAAATAATTAAAAAGTTATTTATTGAAAAAGAGTTATAAAAAGGATTAAATAAGGATTATGAAAATATTAAAAAAAAAAAAAAAAAAAAAAAAAAAAGAGGGGGAGGGAATAGAACTAAAAAAAACAAACAAACAAAAAAAAAATAAACAAAAAAAACAAACATAAAATATAAACCAAAAAAAAACAAACGAACAAATATGCTACTAATATATGCAAACATGTACATGTTACACCCACACGTCTATGTGGTACATGGATAATAAACAAGTTGTTTAATTAAAAAAAAAAAAAAAAAAAAAAAAGTAACTAATAAAGAAGACTAGCAAAAATGACGAATAAACAAAATACTCGTTTCCGTTTTTCCAAGTTTGATTATTATTATTTATTTTATTTTATTTTATTTTATTTTATTTTATTTTATTTTATTTTATTTTTTTTTTTTTTTTTTTTGTTCATGTGAGATGGTATAAAATGAATATGGATTAGGATGCTAGGAGCTACTCCACGCCGAGTCCGATATGGATACCTCACTTGGTACATTTTTATATTCATATATGATTGAATAATTAGATTCACTACAAGAACTTGAAAATTTATTGTTTGTAATCACCATCCCTTCATCATCATCTTCACTAGATTCGTCATCGCTATCTTCTTTATCATCATAATTTTTTTTCTTTTTTCTTTTTTTTTTTTTATGCGTAATTTCGTTAATTGATTGTTCTTGATCGAATCCTTTGTTTTTTAAGTGCTTATAATTAACAACATTACTACTGTTACTACTATATTTTGTTTTTTTTGTGTCTTCTACTAATTCATCTATTTCGCTTTCTTCTTTTTCGTCGGTTATATCGTCTGTATTTTCATACAAATCTTCATCTTCGTCAGAATCTGCACCTGTACTTACTCCCATAGAAGTGCCCAATACATTATTACCAAAAATGTTGTAATCAAATTTTAACGATTTATATATTCGTGCATATGATTTATTATGGATAACATATGCTTTAAAAAAGTATGTCAGTAAAGATTTAATAATTGATCTATTATGAGTAAAGTAATTGTTTTCTTTTATAAAAAGTAAGCATATTTTAATATGTTGTTTAAAATAATATGTATTAAACTTTTTTAATAGTAAAACATAATGCTTATTCATAATAAAATATAAAGGAACAGAATAATAAATATCACTTTTGTACATGTTCGTAGTGGTACCAACATTACTACCAGTATTAGTACCAAATTGATCACCTACATACTGATTGCATATAATAGTGTCCCATATATATTGTACATAATGTCTGTATATATAATTTTCATTAAAATTGTAACAATATATATAAAAATCTAAGTTAATGTCATCACAAGAGGGTGGTAGAAAGAACTGTATTTTTTCAAACGAGTTAAATAATATATATATTAAACCTGCTGTAAAATAAGTAAGCATAGTACTCAATCGAATTATCATATTTCCATTTTTTTTTAAGTTGTTAAAAGCTATAATTAAACTAACAACAAAATAATTTTTTATTTTTATTTCTTTTTCAACTATGTTAATATAATTTGGAAAAAGTGCATTTAAGTCTATACATATGAGTTCACATATATTTTTTTTTTTTAACTTTGGCATTAATAGTTCACTGAAATATTTGTATGAACTTTTTTTATTCATCATGTTTTTAACATATACGTGTATGATATTTTGGTCATCGCTATCACTAGGTTCTGCTTCACCTGCAAACAAAAATTGGTAAGCATTGGTAAGTGTGAGTAAGCATTGGTAAGTGTGAGTAAGCATTGGTAAGTGTGAGTAAGCATTGGTAAGTGTGAGTAAGCATTGGTAAGTGTGAGTAAGCATTGGTAAATATGGGTAAGTATGGGTAAACATCGATAGGTGTGAGTAAGTATGAGTAAACATTGGTAAATATGGGTAAGTATGGGTAAACATCGATAAGTGTGAGTAAGTATGGGTAAACATTGGTACGTATGGGTAAACATTGGTACGTATGGGTAAACATCGATAGGTGTGAGTAAGTATGGACAAACACAAACTGTCATGTGCAATCATAAACAAATGTAAGGGTTAATAAAAAAAAAAAAAAAAAAAAAAAAAAAAAAATACCTTCGGGATAAGAACCTAAGGAAACGTAATAACCCGGTTGGTAGTTCGAAAAGAAATCATACAATGTTTTTTCTTTACTAATAAAAATAAAATTTTTTAAAAAACTAGAGTCTTCAAATATATCCAGTCCAGCGCAGTTTTTTAAAACGATCAATATATCGATTATATTAGCATATAAGTTATAAGGAATGTAAGAACAATTTATTGGTTCATACTGTTTAATTACCTGTTTTAAACTATTTATATATATATCGCATTTATTATAATAAATATAATATCTACAATGTAATAAATCTATAAATAACTGTTGATTCAAATAAAATGAATTTTTATAATATTTAATATCATTACGCTTGTAATTTTTGAACCAATTTTTATTAGTAAAATAAATTTGTTTTTTTAACAACATTTCAAATTCAGTTTTATAATAATTATGTTTTTTATTAGGTATAACATAATAGCTTCTCTTTTTTATCATTTCTGATTCTAATTTAAAAAATTCGTTTTGTTTTTGTTTATTATTATCACTATTTTTAAAATGTATTTTGTTTAGTAAATCTGTGATATGTTTTTCGTATGCTAATATATTCCTATTTCTGACGGAGTTAACATCATTACTTATATTTATGTTGTATAAGTTCGTAAAAAAAAATACATTATTGTTTATATTATAACATAATAAAGCTTTTTTTATTTTTAACATTTTTTTTTTATTCAATTTTATTCTTTCTTTCGATTTTTCACTTATTTGTTTTGTATTTTTACTTCTATAACCAGAAATGTTGTGTCCGTGATATTTGTCAAAAGAATCGTCATAATAGTCATCATAGGAGTGGTCATAGCAGTTATCGTCATAACAATCATCATAGTAAGAATCATAATAGTCATCGTAATAGTACTCACTGTCGTAGTTATTATCAACATACTTGTTTTTACAATCTAAAATACTGTTACCGTTGTTACTACTGCTGCTGTTACTACTGTTTTTGTCGTCGTCATTACTAACAAAAAGTTTGTTTTCAGAGTATATCATCATGTTACTCATTTTTTCATTTTTATTTTCACTTTCACTTTCATATGTTGCTTCAACTGAGTTCGTAACTAACCAATCTGACATTATATTAATATTATTACTTATGATATTGTCACCATTGTAATATATATCGTTATATGTCTTATATAATAACTTATCTTTTTTTGGTATATCCATAATTTTGTTTTTTTCAAAAAATTTAGATATAAATGTATCTTTCGTATTCTTTATATTTTTTTTTATTAAATTAATGTTTGAGACATTTATACATTGTTTTAAATTGTTAATAAGGCATTCGTTAAATAGTTTTATACAAGTTGTGTATTCTTCAAAAAATTTATCTGTAAGCCATTTTTTGGGAATAAGGTTGTGGTTTGTACAGTTGTTTGACCTTGTAGTAGATATAGTGTTAATATCATTGTCAGTACTATTGACATTTTTAATGTTAGTCTCAATGTTTAAGGCTATAGTACTACATGACTGATGATATAACAAATTAGTTAACTCCTTTTGTGCTAACTGGAGTCGAGAATTCAAGGTAGCCAAAAATATCGAAGTAATACCAATAAAATGTGTAGCCACTACAAAAACTATATTTTTTAAATAACAACAAGATGGTTTATATACTTCTAACTTTTTAAAACAAATCGATAAAATAGCAAATAAAGACATTAATGTATTACTAAAAGATAATTTAATTTTCATAATAAAACAACCACCAATATTTAACATACCTAATGAACAAATTAAATGACTAATACATAACATTTTTTCAAGTTCACATAATTGCATATCTTGAATTCTATATTTTTTTTTTTCTTTATTTAAAAATGTATTAAAGTTTATATCATCATTGTTTATAACACAATTGGATGTAATTAAATGAAATAATTTTATTTTGTTACTATCACCTCTAACTACTTTATTCCATATGTAATTAACACTACCATAGTCAAGTACATTACCTGTATTATTAATACCAGATACCCATTTGTCATTTTCTATTATATATAAATAATAATATAATGGATATATTTTTTTATAATTATACAATAATAATAATAAAGGTGGTACTTGTGTTGATATATTGTTATTTTTATCTATATTCTTATATATGTATAAATTATCTATTTTTTGTTGTTTGATATTCAAATTCTGAACACTTACTTTTTCTGTTTCAAAAGTGTGAGTATTATTATTTATATTATTACTACATATGTTATTATAATCTAAATACTCGTTAAATGAGTTTAAACTCATACCCATCCAACTATGATGTATATTGGAATAATTATTTGTTTTAATATAATAATTTAAACAACTAATGAAATTAGCTTCTTCATTAAAATGAAAAGTATTTAGAATTAATAATTCGTTTGTTTTTTTTATATCAACGCATCGTTCTAATATTTTTCTTTCTTTTAACAATTCATAAAAATATAACCAATCTTCACATTCTATCTCGTCATTTAATTTTTTATTTTTTATATACTCAACTATATCTTTATCATATTCAAATCGACTTATCACGTCTTTGTATTTATCTACAATTTTCTCACAAATGTCTTCATAATACTTTTTTACTTCCCACAGTTCTTCTATTATACCTTCTTCTTCACTATTAACACAGAAAAATAAAAAAACAGGATGTATATACTAATGAAATATACAAAATTTGTATGTTAAAAAAAAAAAAAAAAAAAAAAAAAAAAGGACATACATTGTAATGGACTATATAAAATATTGTGTTTAAAAAAAAAAAAAAGAACGTTAGTAACTTGTGTGGATTCAAACGTCCATGTACGTAACAATAAAATAACACACTAATACATATGTATACATTTTTTGTATATATTACATAACATGTATATTTTATTTTTTTATTTTTTTTTACCATCCTAATTCTCTTTTTATAGTTTCACATTTACAAACCCTTTTTCTTTTTAAACAATGTTCACAACTTTTTTCTGATTTTTTTATATTGTGCCCAGTAAAAATGTCATTTAAATTTGTCTCAAACGTATAAATGCGATTCATTTTTTAAAAATAATATTTTATACGTTTTTGAATAACGAACATGCGAAGCTTTTGGACTTCTTTAAAGGACACTTCTAACTTTTGTTCTCTTGTTGTATATACATATACATACATATGTATTTACATATATGCGTTTGTATATGTGTTTGTATATGCGTTTGTATATGCGTTTGTATATGCGTTTGTATATGCGTTTGTATATGCGTCTGTATACGCGTTTGTATATGTATTTGTATATATAATAAATATATTTATAAAAAAACTAACGAACTGTATCATATTATAATAATTTGTTTCATTTTTTTTTTTTTTTTTTTTTTTTTTTTTTTTTTTTTATATAGCATGTTAAAAAAAAAAAAAAAAAGTTATATATATATATATATATATGTATAAATATTTAAATGGTAAACATTTCTACCTTATTATTTTATTATACTTTTTATTTGCCTTAGTTTTATTAATTCATTAATATAATATATGTATACATATACATACTTTTTTTTAACATTTATTATTATTTTTAAATAATTATATATGTATTAGATTATACCATTTGAGTTTTAATTTTTATTCATTATCACTGCCTTATATTATTTTATGGGATTTATTAATTTTGCTTCGCCGCTTATCATTGTTTATCTTATCTTATCTTTTTTTTTTTTTTTTTTTTTTTTTTAACATAAACATTTTGTTTTTGTATGTATAAAATTGATGAACGAACTCTATTTATATTATATATTAATTTATTTGTTGTTTGTTTTTTTATTTTTCATTTTTTTAATCTACAACATGCAGGTATTCAAAGTTTTCTTAATAAGAATGCTTGTTCAATTATATTTAGTTTTAAACGTAGTAAAAAATAAATAAAGAAATAAATGCATCTAGACATATAAATATATGTATGCGACACATTGGCTATAACATGCAATCACTCATGCATAAAAACTCCTTTCCACGTATTAAAGGCACATTAAATAAAAACAAGTTCAATATTTATTATTTAAAAAAAAATGAAATAAAGTAAAATAACGTAAAATGATGTAAAGCGATTTTTCCAAGTGAAAAGCATAAATTAAAATTTTTATCTATTTATAGCATCCAATTATATTTCTTTTATTTTTTTATAGAAAGCACATATTTAGTTGTAGGTTCATTTTAAACACATAATTTATAATTCTTGTTTAGTTAGACATATATAAAACTGTTATATATTCTTATATTGTCTATTTTACTTAATATATTATTTTTTAAAAGTTGTAATTATTCTTTTTATTATTAATACTACTTTAAATTTGGTTTATATGTATGAACATTATTTAATAGCTCATAACAACATTAACAGTTGAAAAAAAAAATAGTTAAATAATTACGCAAAGAATTGCTCTCCAGACTTATGTTTTTTATACAATTAAAAAAATTCTAACACGCACCTAGCGAATCATATTGTTCTTTATTGATATAATCTTTTTTTTACATTTTATTAGTGGCACATATAATAGAAACAAGCTTTTTTTTTTGTTTTTTATTTTGTTGTTATGTATTTGTAATTTTACATGTAGTTACATAAAAAAGGAAGTTACATTTTTTTTTTTTTTTTTTTGTGTTATACAAATAAATGCTCACGTATATACGTACAAAAAGTATAAGCTACATATATGTACATATATTCACTTTTGTAAATTCTATAAGTCATTGTTGTGTTAAATAATATAAATAAATTTTCTCTGTTAAGAGTTTATTATTGTATGTTACATTTTGCAAAAAAAAAAAAAAAAAAAAAAAAAAAAAAATATATATATATGATGCTCTTGATTTAAATAAAAATAATTACCCTTTTTGTATAAAAAATATGTAAAATAAATAAATATTTATATAACTAAAAATAAACTATGATAACTTATTTTAATTCTTTCTAAACACAATTTTCAAATAATGAAAACAAAAGTGAATTACATAATTTTTTTTTCTATATACATGTCTTATATGCACATAAGACTATAATATTTTATGTATACCTCATAAATGTATATATCAATCTTTTTATAATATACACAATGTAAACATCAAAAAAAAAAAAAAAAAAATTAAGAAAAAAAAGTGTTATACTCTTTTTTTTTTTTTTTTTTTTTTTTTTTTTTTTTTTTTTTTTTTTTTTCCTTATACGAAAGTTAATAAATAACCATCATGATATTTAGCTATTGTATAAACAAAAATGAAAAAAGTTAATCTGATATAAGATTTTTAAAAAGGGGTGTAGTATAAAAAAAAAAAAATATATGAACTAGTGGGCAAAAAAAATATGAACTAGTGGCAAAAATAAAAGGAACCAGTGTGAAAAAATAAAAAGAACATGTGAGCAAAAACAAAATAAAAAATTAAGATCAAAAAATAAATATATAAATAAAAAAAAAAAAAGGAACAAATGGATAAAAAAAAAAAAAAAAACTGAACAAAATAAATAAACAATTTGACAAAATAAATAAACAATTTGACAAAATAAATATACAATTAGACAAAAAAAAAAAAAAAAATTAAAGTGAACCAAAAAAATATACAAGTAGACAAAAAAAAAAAAAAAAAAATGAACCAAAAAATTGAGCAGATGAGGAAAATAAATATACAAGTGGAGAAAAAAAAAAGAACTAGTAGACAAAATAAATTAACATGCGTAAAAAAACAAAATAAATAAGTAATAAATTTATGTTGAATATATAAAAAATGAGGAATGCATCAAAATTATTTTGAATATTTCGAACATGCTGAATGAAATAATAAAATAAATAATATAATTAAATCAAAAAAAAAAAAAAACTCAGGTATAATTTAAAAATTGAGGTTAAATAAGATGTTATAAACATGTGAAAAATAGTTACAACGTTTTTATTTATTTTTTGTTTTTTGTGAGGTTTCTAATATAATTTTCATGTAGGCAACAGCAAAAAAAAAAAAAAAAAAATATTTCATAATCACACAATATTATAAAAAAGACATAAAAATATATATACAAATTTTACATAAAATTAAACCTTTTTGGTTGTAATTATGAAAAAAAAAAAAAAAATTGTCATAAATTAAGAATTTACCCTATTAAAGCAAAATATATACATAAAAAAAAAAGAAAAAGCGAATTCGTAATTTTTGTTACAGGAACATGTTAAAGAATATCTACTTTTAATTTGTTAAGTATCGTAGAGTCTTAAACACAAATTAAATAACTCATAACAGTTTACTTTTTTCAGACATTTAAGGATTAAAACACAGGAAACATATAGGAACAATTTTAATCTTAAAATACAATAAATCAATTAAAACATTTGTTTTTATATTACAGAAGGTAATAAAAAAAAAAAAAAAATTTGATTAAAAATTTATTTATGGATATATATGTGTAAAAGTGTACGTATGTAT
>CABPSV020000583.1:0-12902 GCA_902459845.2 Hepatocystis sp. ex Piliocolobus tephrosceles
TCATATATCAAATAAAAATTTTAATATTTAATTTTTAGTAAACAATTTGTCTTATTTATTTTATTTTTTTAAGGAATCAAAACATTTTTATATATAACCATATATTTTTTATAATCTTCCTTCCATTTTTAAAATTTAATATTTATACTTTAATAAAAACCATTCAAAATGACAAAATTAGTTACCATAGCCGCCATATCTTCATTTTTGTTGGCAAACACACTTTTGCCTGAATCCCGAGTTAATGCACATATAACTTCAAAAAACTCCAACCACTTAAATAACAATGTGGACATGAGTAATAATTTATTAAATAATTTTAACATTGATAACAGTAATAGAGTATTAAGAGTACTTTATGAAATTGAACAGAATGCTAAAACATTTAATGAAAACAATAAGTACAATAAATATAATCAAATTAAGTCAAGACAATTAGCAGCACAACCAGGGGCAGGAGATCAAGCAGGCGGACAACCAGCAGGCGGACAACCAGAAGGCGGACAACCAGCAGGTGGACCAGGAGCAGGTGGACAA
This sequence comes from Hepatocystis sp. ex Piliocolobus tephrosceles, assembly GCA_902459845.2. Classification (NCBI taxonomy): domain Eukaryota; phylum Apicomplexa; class Aconoidasida; order Haemosporida; family Plasmodiidae; genus Hepatocystis; species Hepatocystis sp. ex Piliocolobus tephrosceles. The sequence goes on from CABPSV020000583.1 coordinate 538, forward strand.
CCAGCAGGTGGACCAGGAGCAGGTGGACAACCAGCAGGTGGACCAGGAGCAGGTGGACAACCAGCAGGCGGACCAGCAGCAGGTGGACAACCAGCAGGTGGACCAGCAGCAGGAGGACAACCAGCAGGAGGACAACCAGCAGGCGGACAACCAGCAGACGGACAACCAGCAGGCGGACAACCAGCAGACGGACAACCAGCAGGAGGACAACCAGCAGACGGACAACCAGCAGGCGGGCAACCAGCAGACGGGCAACCAGCAGGCAGACAACCAGCAGGCAGACAACCAGCAGCAGAAAGAAAAAATGAAGAACAAAAAAATGAAGAAAAAAAAAATGAAGAAAAAAAAAATGAAGAAAAAAAAAAAAATGAGAATATGAACAAAAATAATGATAATGCAAACAAATTAAAATCTGATGAAAACGTAACAAAATACTTAGAAAGCCTCCGTGAAAAACTTACAACTGAATGGTCTGAATGTAGTGTTACTTGTGGAGAAGGAATTAAAATTAGAAGAACAGCAGCAAGCAAAGAAAAAGCAGCTAAAGATTTAACTTTAGCAGATGTTGAAGTTGAAGTTTGTAAATTGGATCCATGTTCTAGTATAGTTAACGTTATTAGCAATTACTTAGGATTATTCATAGTTTTATCTTTATTATATCTACATTAAATCTAAAAAATATTTGCATGGTACTTATATTTATGTATATTTTTTTTTTTTTTTTTTTTTTTCGTCAATGAAATGCCATTAAAGGATTCACTTATTTATATTTATATGAAACAACATTCATATAAATATTATGTGTAATTTTTATATATTTATATAGTAAAAAAAAAGTATATAATTTAGGTTTTTTGCTTTAAGTGTGATTTGTGTTTATATAATTTGTCACATAGAATATTATATTAAAAGAATATATATGTATATATAGAGATAAATATATATATATATATATATTTTTTTTTTTTTTTTTTTTTTTTTTTTTTGTTACACTTATTTTTTTTTTCATATATCAATCAAATAATTAAACTCATTAAAACATATATGTTTTACAAACATATTTTCTTAATTATTAATTTTATTATAAAATAGACGTTTTACAAATACAATAATGTTTTTATAAAATTATACATATTTAAAAAAAAAAAAAACGAACTAACAAAATATTGAATATCAAAATTATATTCTTCATTATTAATAAGTTTTTTTTATAATACTTAAACAATAACTGTAGCTAACTATAATAAATTTACACGTTTCCAATTACAACTAAAATGTAGATAAAAAAAAAAATGATATATTCAAGTGATTGTTAACATATAAAATGATAAATTAATAAATAAAAAGAAATGTTTGTTATATATTATATTAATACTACTATTATTTAACAAGCACTACTGTAAATGAAAAAAAAAAAAAAAAACTAATTCATATGTAATTTTTTTTAAATATAGCATAAAATAGCTAGTTCAACTTTGAGTATAACAAATAAAAAAAAAAAAAAAAACTGTTAATCATATATATATTTTTTTTAAATACAACGAAGAATAGATATTTAGACTTTAAAAATAACAAAACAAAAGGAAAAAAAAAAAAAATTGACTCATTAAAAAATATTTTTTTAATTCAATACAAAATAAATATTTTGGCTTTGAGAAAAACAACAAAAAAAAAAAAAAAAACAAAAAAAAACTAAAATATATATTTCTTTTTAAATAAAGTACAAAACAGCTAGTTAATTTAGTTTGTTTTAGAAAAAAAAAAAACTAGTGTATAATATATATATATATATATATATATATATATATATATATATATTTGTACGCATATAAACACATTTATTCACTTTTGTTTACAATGATAGCAAAATGCGAATTTAAAATTTTTAACCCTTTAATAAAATTGGCCATAAGCAAAAACAACTATTATTTTTTGAATACAGTGTCAAAAAATTATATAAGTACTTCATCGCAAGACAAGAAAAATGGAAATATTTCAAATAACGTTGTAAATAGTAATAACGGGTTTACGGATTTTGAAAAAACGGAAGTGTATCAGGTTAACAAAAAAAAAAAAAAAAAAAAACTATGAGTTAATAAAATTTTTGACGCACACTTTTTTAAGTTTCACATGAAATATTGAAAATTTAGATATTATCTTTTCATTTAAGTACTCTTTTTTAATATTTATGCCTGTTGTCAATTCAAAATACGTACATTTTTTTTTATTCTGTAGAGCTTAAAAATGAAAATTAAAGAAATTCTTGAACAAGAAAATATAGTTTTATTTATGAAAGGAACACCTGAACAGCCTTTGTGTGGATATAGCGCTAATGTTATTTTTTTTTTTTTTTTATTTTATTTTATTTTTTTTTTTATATATATTTTTTTTTACTTATCAAATCTTATTTAGTTAAATAGAAGTGCATATTAATAGTATTACTAAATTAAAAAAATATATATTTTATTTTTGTACAGGTTGTTCGTATACTGAACAGTATGCAAGTGAAGGATTATGTATATATTGATGTAATGAAGAATAATAATTTGCGTGCAGCCATAAAGATATATAGCAATTGGCCTTATATTCCCCATTTATATGTTAAAAATAATTTTATTGGAGGTTCTGATATAATATCAGATTTATACAATAAGGGAGAATTAGAAAACATAATAAAATAATTTTTTTTTTTTTTTTTTTTTAACATATGTTACTAATTATGAATGTATTTATGAATATTCGTAGGTTATAATTTTTATTATTTGTGTCTTTATGTTAAACTGAATATACACATACATATGTGTTTATACAACAACTGAGAGTTCCCCGTTTGTTTTTTTTGCACAACTGTGCGTGTTTTATGTTTCTCGTGTGTATTGTAATTATTAAATGTATTATACCCTTATAGATACATATATATACATGTATCTATGGACATAAACTGAATAGTTTTATAAATTTTATTAATTATTCCGATAAATACAAAAGTAGCTTTTTTATTGTTCAAAACATGTTATATACTATTAATTAATATACATTATTGTTGAATTGTGAAAAAAAAAAAAAAAAAAAAAAAAAAAAAAAAAAAAAAAAAAAAAAAATAAAATAAAGGCTATATATATTATTGTAAAGTATAAATATTACATATATTCACATATGTATATTTAGGGCTATGAAAAAAAAAAAAAAAAAAAATACGATTGTTTTTTTTTTTTGGAAAAAGTTTAATATACTGCTCCTTTCTTTTTTTTATCTGCTCCCATTTCAAATGTTTTACATCTTTTTAAAGGTAAAAATCTCTTTTTCTTGCATTTTGTACACTCCTGTTAAAAAAAAAAAAAAATTAAAAAAAAAAAAAAACAGTAATAAAATATATTCATGATGTAATAAAAAACTAATTCATCTTAGTGTTAAAATATATATGCACGAATATGTCATGTAAAACACATAGAAGCAATCACAAAATATAGCAACATTATATGAGTTCATGTTTATATATAAAACATATAAATGTATATATGTATATATTTTAACTCACCAATTTTAGTACAACTTTTTTAGTAGTTTTGGCTTTTTTTTTAAAAACTGGTTTTGTTTGACCTCCAAAACCTTTCTGTTTCATGTCGTATCTTCTTCTTCCCTGTGCTGCTGACCTTTCCTTTCCTTTTTTATATTGACTTACTTTATGCATAGTATGTTTTTTACATTTGTTGCTACAATAAGTTCTTCTTGTTTTTGGAACATTCACCATTTTTGATAAAGTTAATTTAAGGGTAAAAGAAGTTAAAAAAATTATTCTATTTTTTATAAATAAATATATATATATATTTAATATGTTTAATTTAATATATTTATAAGTTTATAAGTTCATGCGTTTATATATAGTTTTTTATTTTTTTAAATGATATAATCTTATGAAAAAATATAATTTCTTGTTATGTTATCTTTAACACTTTGTAAATGACATACCTCAAAAAAATCACAATTTTGCGTAGTGTAAAAATAAGTATTTTTTTTTTATATATTATAATAATGTTATAAATTTTATTTTTTAATTAAAAAAAAAAAAAAAAAAAAAAAAAAATATATATAAATATATATATATATATATATATATGCATGAATAATAAAAGCATCATATTCATGTAAAAATAATGCTTTCTGTTTTTGTTTCCTCCTAGAGGTTAAAGTGGGATTTTTTTTTAATAGTAAAAATTGTGGTCATACTACCAGTGCAGCAAAAAAAAAAAAAAAAAAAAAAAAGGTAAACAGTTATTTTATGCTCTATAAACAAAATTTCTTTTAAACGTTACATTCAATATTTAAAAAATTAAAGAATTTGATAAAAAAAGCAAAAAATAACATTTTGAATTAGCTAAAAAAAATGTTTATTTATTTTGAACTTCCTGATCATTCAAACAATTATTCGTATGATATATGTACACATGCTAACTAGTTATTTTATTTTATTTTATTTTATTGTATTTTTTTTTTTTTTTTTTTTTTTTTTTTTTAGCCTTCAATTTTTCATACAGTTTTATAAATTTATATTTATTTTTTTTTATTTTTTGTGAATAAGTATATAAAGTAAAAAAAAAGTTACATAGGTTTAATTTTTCTATTTGTTGCATTTTTAAAAAACAAAAATGACTAAACAAGTGAAAATAGAAAAAATAAAAAAAAAAAAAATAAAATAAAAAAAAAAGTATATATATAAAAATAAAATCCATCAAATTGTAGCAGCGTGTCTGTTGTAGTATGGTACTTGTATATATATATATGTATATGTTAATAAGCAAAAGGGGGTAAGTAACCCTATAAAATATCTCTTTAATTATTATATATGCAAAAAGCATTCAAAAAAGAAAAAAAAAAAAAAAAAAAAAAAAATGTACGTGATATTAAAAAAAAGGAGCACTATAAATAAATAAAAAGGGAAGAATATATTTTTTTAAAGAATCTTTTTTGAAACATATGTACACCGCATAACAGTTATGTATATATATATATTATTTGCACAAGGCGTATTACGTATATTGAAATTGTTCGTAATGCTTTGTTTACCTATTTAAATTAAACTGTTTTGGTAAAAAAAAATTTAATTTTGTCCAATAGTAAATATACAGAGTTGTGGAAACGTTTTAATAAATTTTCTTCTTCATTGTTTTCATAAATGAGCAAATTTTTAATGTTTTTATATGCATCATATGGTAAGATAATTATTTTTTTATTTTTTGTTTGTTTTGTTATGTGATTGTTATTTTTTTTACTGCATATATAAGGATTATATAAGTACATGTTTATAAGTGTGTTATTTATTTTGATATAATTTTGTTTTTCAAATTTTTTTAATTCATTGAAATACTCATTATTAATGTTTAAATGGTTATAGTCAAATTGTAAGCTTATGTTATGGTTTTGCCTAATTTTTTTTATCATAGTTGTTATGCCTTTATCTCCTTGAACTATGTTCGAAACATTTTTATCGTTATTTTCATTTGGTACAATCACAATAGTGTGTTCTGTTTTTTCATCTTTTCCTTTTTTTTCCATACAGTTAATTTGTTCATATAATTTTTCTTTTAAAATGGAATTTTGTATATTACTTAAATTTACACCTTGTTTAGTGGACACACATAATGTGTTCGTAGATATTAAACTGGTAATATAAGAAGAAATAAATTTATCTAAATTAAGTTCAATATAATTTAATTTTTTTTTTAATATTATATTTTCTTTTTTAATTAAAATATTATGATTCATGTAATCAATTAACATATCACATAATTCGTTATTATTAATTTTGTAATTTTTTTCTTTTTGTAAAATATGTATGAGTTGTGTCATATTATGTTCGATGATCATAATATTTGTTTTGGTATTTATATTGTTATGATCATTATAGTGAATAGAAAAATTACAAGTTTTTTTGTTTGAATTAATTTGTTTATTTCCGTTAACATTATTTTTAACTTGTTGTATGTTTGGGTCATCATATGTTTTGGGATTGTTATACTCACAGTTATCATTTTTATGTTGTTGTTTTTTTTGTTTTTGTTCTTCTTCTATTTTTTCTTTTTCTTCTTCTTTTTTTTCAGCCTCTTTTCCATTTTCTTCTGTCTTTTCTCCATTTTCTTCTGTCTCTTCTCCATTTTCTTCTGTCTCTTCTGTCTCTTCTCCATTTGTTTCATTTTTTTTCTTTATGTCCAGCATTGTTTGGTTGGTAAGTGCAACTGGTATAAACTTTTGAATAACATTGTCTGGCAATTTGACAAAAGGAATAATGTAAAAAGCAATTTTTTTTTTATTTTCGTTGTTAATAATTGTATGTGTTAATAATAAAAATTTAGACAAACATTTAATTTGATCATCTGTTGCAGAAATTTTAAAATATTTATGAACAGTTAATATACTTATGATTTTAATTATGCATTGGTTAACAAAAGTTGTAAAAATTTGTGACTTGTTCATATTTTTTTCAACAAATTGATAAATTAGATAAAAGGTCATATAAAAATGATGATTTATATAAAGTACAAATTCTGAATTCGTAATAAATTTTTTTAATAAAAAGTAAAAATAGCACAATTTGTTTAAAAGGTGTAAGTAATATTTTATATCATTTATTTCATCAACGATGTTATTTTTACTTGTCCCATTGTCACAGTTTATACTACTGTTGTCACTGTTTATACTACTGTTGTCACTGTTTGTACTACTGTTGTCACTGTTTGTACTACTGTTGATATCGCTTATACTACTGTTGATATTGCTTATGTTTGTACTTAAACTGTTATGTTGTGAACTACTACCCTTCAATTGTTGGTACACATTATTATCAAAACATTCCATGAAAAACTTTAAAATTGTATAATATTGTTCTGATGGTTTGTTAATATTATTTTGGAACTGTTTTAAAAAATTATAAATTGTTATATATTGCATGTACATATTATTTTTATTGGTTTCTAAATTCGAATTTAATTTTTTATAGTTATTTAAAAAAAAAGAAAAAACAAATTTTTTTATTTTATAATTATTTTGGAAATATATATCATTATATAAAAAAGATATATAAGTAGTTAAATTTCTATCATAGCCAAAAATAGTTTCATTTGGATTAAATAAGTTCATATAATTTGTAAGTGTTAAAACTATTTCATTGTTTATTATATTTATGTTGTTAGTTATATTTTTAATAATTTTTTTTTTTGTTAGTTCTGTTTGGCTTTTACTAGTTATATTCATAGCAGTAGTGTCGATGGTGTCAGTAATTCCAGTAGTTCTGGCAACACCAGCAACATTAGCAACACCCTTACTATTTAATTCCATACAAACTGAATGAAAAGTGTTTATATTCTTATAATTCATACTTTGTGTTAATACATATCTTATATTACTAAGTAAAGATAAAACTATAAAAAATGTTTTTTCTAAAGCAGATTTATTAATATTTTTTTTTAAATATTTAAAATCCCATTTCGCATTTTTTAAATTATAAAAAATGTATTTAATGAAAAATAAAAAGTATAAATCTTCATTTTTGTCCGGTATATTTGTTGGTGTGTTTTTTTTTAATGCTGATGACATATCATTATAAAATGTTGAGATTTCTTTTAAATAAAAGGATTTTTCGTTTATTAATTTATTCATGTTCATAATATTTTTATAATATATATGTATTAATATATTAAGACTTTCTAATATATATAATTCTTCAATGAATATGGAACGATTAGTAATATATTTCATTTTTTGTATGACCAAAGTTAATAATAAAATATTATATTTTAACAAATAAGAACATTCCATAGTTGTTTGTATATTGTTATATTCCATATTTGTTAAGTTTATAATATTATAAAATGTGTTTGTACTTGGTTTATTTTTTTTGCTGTCAATGTTAGTTCCATTTGGGTAAGAGTGCATGTGACCAAGTGGTTGTTGTTGTAGTTGTTGTTGTTGTTGTTGTAGTTGTTGTAGTTGTTGTAGTTGTAGTAGTTGTAGTTGTTGTTCTTGTTCTTGTTCTTGTTCTTGTTCTTGTTCTTGTTCTTGTTCTTGTTCTTGTTCTTGTTCTTGTTCTTGTTCTTGTTCTTGTTCTTGTTCTTGTTCTTGTTCTTGTTCTTGTTCTTGTTCTAGTTCTTGTTCTTGTTCTTGTTCTTGTTCTTGTTCTTGTTCTTGTTCTTGTTTCATTTCCTGTTGTTTCTGTTGTTCTGTTAATTCATTATAGTTTGTGTTATTCCTACTATTTATACGATTAATGCCATTATCATGAATTATACTTTGAACGAAATTATCTAACTTATTTGTAAAAAAATGAACACCCTTTTCTATATCTTTATAACTCTTTTCAATATAACTATAAGTATAATTTTCTTTTTGTGTATATAAATATTTGTTATCTAATAAAATAAACACATCGTCGTTATTTTGTGTTTTTTTTTTTTTTTCATTTAGATGAGAAATATGAAAAAAAGGTAATTGAAAAAAAATGATTTGATTTATTATTTGAAGTAAACTAATTGAATAAAAATAATTGTAGCAATCGTTATGTTTAAAAAATGCACAAAATTGAGTATATAATATAAAATCAATAAAATTGGTATATATATATTTTTGTTTATTTAAGATTTTTAATATATTTAAATTTTCTCTATACGTACGAATATAATTTATTTTATTATTTGATTTATTTTTTTGAGATATATATTCTTTTTCTTTTTGTTCATTAACACTCTTTGTATTATTTTTAATAATATTATTATGTATATGTATACATAAATTTTTTAAAACAAAATTATCAATTTTTTTAAAAAAAAATATATTTTCTAAATGGTCATTTGAGTTATGGCAATTTTTTATAATATTTTTGTATATATAAAAAAAAGATGATAAAGTATAAAATTCGAGGTTTTTAATAGATAATAATAATTTTTTAAAATTTAGGCTTTCCAAACAATTTTTTATTTTGTTCTGTATGTCGTCATTTGTACAACCACCTGATACGTTGCTATTGTCATTGTCATTGCCATTGTCATTGCCATTTGTGTTACTCACTACTTGTACATAAAACAAATAAATAGTATCATTTATATGAACAATATTTTGCACGATTTTAAGTGATTTATTATTTTGGTTTTGTAATGAAATACTTTGAATTAGGGACAAATTTATTTCGTTTATTAAGGTAAAAATATGTTTTAAATATTTATATAAATTAAAATTTATTAATACATGGTCTATATTGTTTTTTTTATAAATTCGAATATTGTTATTAGTCTTATTATTTTCATCATTATAAGAATAATTACAATTGTTATTATTGTTACAATCATTTATATGGTGGTTCTCTTTTTTGTCGTTCATATAATGGTCATTTTGATTTTTTTTTTCATTAATATAATCTTTAAGTATATGAAAGTGTTTTTTATATGTTGAGTAAAACTTGTATTCTGTGTGAATACTTTTTCTTTTTAAGTTACTACTTATAAGTGGGTTACTACTTATAAGTGGGTTACTACATATAAGTGGGTTACTACATATAAGTGGGTTACTAAATATAAGTGGGTTACTAAATATAAGTGGGTTACTAAATATAAGTGGGTTACTACTTGTGAGAGAACAACGACTTAAGAGTGAGTTATTAATTAATGATAAATTATTAATTATTATGTGATTTACTTTTTCAAAATTTTGATATTCACCCCTAACGGCATTGTGATAAACACATTTCCCGGAGCTCAACATATTTAAAGCAATCGTTTGCATATTTTATATTTGAACACATTTTTGAACAAACATTAATAAGCTTCAAAGAAATAGTTAACTTATTTTTTAAACAAAACTTAGTAGAACATTTCCAGCATTATTATTAGCTTTCCCCAAAAAAAAAAAAAAAAAAAAAAAAAAAAAAAAAAAAAAAAAAAAAAAAAAAAAAAAAAAAAAAAATTTAAATATATATACATACATATATACATACCCTTGTGTGAAAAATGGCTCAATTTTTTCATTCGAATAAATGGCTATACATACATGAAAAAATGCTAATATAATATTATTTACCCAAGCGCAACATATACAATTCATATAAATATGTAAAAAAAAAAAAAAAAAAAAAAAAAAAAAAGCCGATAGTTGTGTTCGGATTTTGCATACATATATGTAAGTCGTAAAAAAGAATATATACATATATATATATATATATATATACACTTTTAAGCCAAAAAATTTATAGCTATTTCTTTTCTCATTTTTAGATAGTAAATTATTTAAAAAAAAAAACTTCTACATAACTAACTCATTTTTTGAATTTGTTTTTTATTAAAAAATATTCAACACATTTAAAAGTAAAATAGGAAAATTAAAAAAAAGGACAACTAAACTGTTACTTCTTTATATACCAAAAGTTCGTGTTTTTACTCATTTTTTTTACCCTATTTTTTTACCCTATTTTTTTACCCTATTTTTTTACCCTATTTTTTTACCCTATTTTTTTACCCATTTTTTTTATCCATTTTTTTTATCCATTTTTTTTATCCATTTTTTTTATCCATTTTTTTTACCCATTTTTTTTACCCATTTTTTTACCCATTTTTTTACCCATTTTTTTTACCCATTTTTTTACCCTATTTTTTTATATACAGAATCATTCATGTTTCACTGATTTAGGACAAATACATACAACCTATTTACTACTGTCAAAATACAAAATATTTAAATGGAAATACAACAGTGTTACAACATTTGTTAATTTTTTGTTTCCTTATTATTTTTATATTTTTTTTTTTTTTTTTTAACGCAAAATATGAATAAGGAGATATACGTGTTTTTTTTTATGAGTTGGGATTGTTACATGATGGGGGTGTTGTATAATGATAATTGTCTCAATTGTCTCATTTTTTTTTTTTTTTTTTTTTTTTTTTTATACATCAATTGAGCAGCAAAATAAATCTCTTGATATATATTTAAATACGTATAAACATATTATTATTTGTTTTTTGTTTTTTTGATAACACATGTAATAAATATAAGAAATATGTTATGTTTTTCAAGTTTTTTTTTTTTTTTTTTTTTTTTTATGTGTATCGTAAATTTATATTTATTGGTCTTAATTTATGTGAAGTCATAATAACATGCACTATATTATATTGTGGTTTCATATGTCTTTACATATACGTATGCAATCACACTTGTATACTTATATGTACATAACATATTTATCATTCCCTCTCTTGTCGCAAAAAAAAAAAAAAAAAAAAAAAAAAAAAAAAAAAAAAAGTAAAGTGAAATACAAACCTCTTTTTTTTTTAACATTATTTGCGTAATACATATGGTCTGTTAAATTAGAGCAATTTTGAAAGTAAAATTAATTTCATGATAAAAATTGAAAATGCATAAAAAAAGAAAAAAAAATCTTCAATTGAAAAATTGATCTCAACCCTTTTACATAATTATTATTTTTTTTTTTTTTTTTTTTTTTTTTTTTTTTTTTTTTTTTTTTTTTGGTACATAACAGTTATAATTGGCAAAATATTTCTTTATGTATAACGTTTAAATGTGCGTGTTTTAAATATGAGAAAATCTAACTTATACAAATATATATTAAAACCGGCCACTTAAAAAATCAGTAGGTTTAACCTTAACACGTCGGAATAATGTTATCAACATAGTTGTTATATGTATGTGGGCTATATTGTATAGTGATAAACAGTATGTATTATATATATGTATACGTATGCTTATATGTACATTCATATGCATATATACATATATGTGAATTGTTGAGCGCTTGAACACATTCTGTTAATAAAATTAACTTTTTTTTTTTTGAAAAATAATACATAATAATTATTCTTTTGATTTATAATATTTAATTTATTTATTTAATAACTGATAAAGCGCTTTTTAAATGAATCTGTGGTAGCTATATTAATAGTTTTTTTTAAAAATAATATACAAGCTTTTTTATTTTTTATTATTTTTACTATATATATATATATATATATATATATATATATTTTTTCTCTCTTTACTGAAGTGTCACTCAATATAATTGTAGCATATCCATATATTTATATATATGCAAACATATATACGTTTTATACATTTTTTTTTTTTTTTTTTTTTTTTTTTTTCCTCGTGTAAATATTACTATTCGAATATTTAAAAAAATTATACTTTTCTATTGCTAATATAAAAGACTTTTATATTCTTAAAGTAAATTATTGTTGTATATTTATTTGGGCCACTTGAAACAGATAAACGTTTTTTCCCCTTTACTCTTTTTTTTTTTTATTTACTATATAATATTTATGCATGCATATTGAAGATATATACATAAATATATACATACATATATACATACA
>CABPSV020000584.1:0-12868 GCA_902459845.2 Hepatocystis sp. ex Piliocolobus tephrosceles
TTTTAAAATGTTATACTTGTATAATGTTATATTTTTAAAATGTTATACTTGTATAATGTTATATTTTTAAAATGTTATACTTGTATAATGTTATATTTTTAAAATGTTATACTTGTATAATGTTATATTTTTAAAATGTTATACTTGTATAATGTTATATTTTTAAAATGTTATACTTGTATAATGTTATATTTTTAAAATGTTATACTTGTATAATGTTATATTTTTAAAATTTTATACTTGTATAATGCTATATTTTTAAAATGTTATATTTTTAAAATGTGTATAGAAACATACGTCTATACATGTGATTGTGCAAGTACTTATCCATATACGCAAACATGTTTTAAATGCGCAGTTAAGTATGTGCTGAGATACAACACTTGGCTTACTTTATCTAATATTGAATTTTTTTAAACACGTACTTTTTTTGTTTTTTTAAAGAAATTTATTTATTATATTTTATTTAAAATGTTTATCTACATGACGCAAAAAAAAAAAAAAAAAAAAAAAAAAAAAAAAAAAAAAAAAAAAAAAACACAATGTCACAAGTTTGAGCCTTACATTGTCTACATTTTCAATCGCATATATGTTCATATGAATGCTCATATTTCACATTTTATTAACAATTTTGTTTAATCTAGTAGCTATTACTTTTTTTAGTTTTAGGTATATAGCTATGCAATCTAATAATGTTTAAATAAATATTTGTTAAATTGTCTTTTTTTTTTTCTTTTTTTTTTTATCATTTGCTATGATGAAAAAAAAAATAAATAAAAAAAAATACAGTCGATATATTTATCGATGCAAATATATATGTTTCATATATGTAATATGCAAACAAATGGGACAAAAATTGATTGCATAAAAAAAAAAATGAGGTTTAAAAAATATAATTGATACGACTGTGATAAAAAAAAATAACACATAAGTGTATATATATAATGAAATTAAAAAAAAAAAAAAAAGAGACATATTTAACTGATCAAAATAAATAAATAATTAATTAAACATATAAATATGTAAATAAGTAATTAATTAATTAAATAAATGATCTAAATTAAAATAATCTGATATAAACTAATATAAATTAACACAAATAAAGTTTTAACAAAAAAAAAAAACAAAATTGTTCATTGTATTTTTATATATGTGCATATATACGTACATATATACGTACATATATACGTACATACATACGTACATACATACGTACATACATACGTACATACAAATTAAACTAAATGATGGGAGAAGGTTCAACACTCATAGTGGTCAAAACCAAGTCACGTACAAATTCATTCATTTGCTCTATTGTATATTCACAAGTTCCTGTTACTCTAAAACGAGGTAAATTTAGAGGGCAAGCAGGGTAAGCAACAGCTGAAACTAACCATCCTTTTTTATGTAATAACTTACAAATTTTAAACAACCTATCAGGGTCATTTGGATATATAATAGGTATAACGCTTGTATTGTCATTGCCTCCTAATACAAATTTGTTACATTCTGGATAATCTTCATGCCAGTAACCCATACCTGTTTTCAGCGCATCTCTTAAATATTTAATATTAAATTTTAATTTTTTTAATCTCCATGGTTGTTCATCTATTAATTCAAAAGCTTTCATAGCTCCACCTGCACAATATGCAGGTAAAGGAGCTGAAAAAACATTACCCATACAATGTATATCTAAGAATTCAATCAATTTATCAGATCCAACTATATATCCTCCAACTGAACCAATTGACTTACTAAACGTACCTACGATCACATCTATAGATCCTGGCATGTTATAAAACTCTTCTAATCCTCGACCAGTTTCACCTAACACACCTAACCCATGAGCTTCATCTACATATAACTTTGCATTATGTTTAACACACAATTTTTTAAAAGCTGGTAAGTATGGTATATCACCATCCATAGAATAAACTGATTCCAAACATACCCAACAATTTTTGTATTTGTATCGATGTTTTAATAATAATATTTCTAAGTGACCATAATCATTATGTTTAAATTTATATGATTTAGAATTAGATATTTTTATACCAACTTTTACACATTCATGTGTAAAACTATCATATAAAACTAAATCATTTGCACTAGCTACTGCTGCTATACCAGACATACATGCCAAAAATCCACATACTGATAAAATTGAATTATTTCTACCAAAAAATCGACCTACTTGTTTTTCCAAGTCTACAAGTATTTGACTATTACCTCCTAACAACCGAGGACCATGATTACCTGTTGACCATTTAGTTGCTATTTCTATTGCATAGTTTTGTACTATAGGTTCACGTAAAAAGTCTAAATATGAATAAGATGACATAGTTCTTACTTTTTTATCATTACATACAATATATTCATTTTTAACATCACTTACTCTTAACATAAATGCCCATATATTTAAACGAATTAATTCTCTCTTAGCATCTAAATAACTTTGCATTTCATTTTCATTTTTTTTTATAGGTACATTATATTTTTTCTTAAGTAATAAAAAAAAAAAATGTCTTTTTGATTCTGATTTTAATTTTAAAATAACCACATCTGTATAAAATTTTATTTTTTTTTTTACGTTATTTTTTATATTATTCATTAAATCAAGAAATTTTTTTTCAATAATAGACTTTTTTATTTCAAGCAAAAAATTATATATAAAACATATAAATGTGTATATTATCCAATTTTTATTTTTATTTTTGTTTTGTTCATTTTTATTTTTCTCTTTATCTGTATTAAATGCAAAAATTGTATGTTGTATTGGTAAAAATTCCCCTAATACCCAGGATAATTTTAAGGACCCAGTCGATGCATCTTCATTAAAAATAGATAGAAGTATAGCCAAAACTACTACTACAGCAATTGTATAATTAAAAATGTTGTTATCTTTTAAAACGTGTAACTCTTTAAAATAACTCAAGTCTAAGAAATTTTTGAAATACATTTTGTAATTTAAATTTCCTCTTTTTTTTTTTTTTTTTTTTTTGCGCTTTTAATTTAGTGTTGTATTTATTTTTTTATATTTTCCACTTGTACACACTGTTCAATGTTTTATTTATTTTTTATTTTTTTTTTTTTTTTATACATACAATAACAGATTCATAAAACTTTTAACAAACCTAAAACTCAATATATATGGTCAGTAGTGTTAACGTATTATGATAATTTCCTACTGTTTTATACAAATTTTCCAAAAAACAGTTGAAGCAGAATTCAAATGGTTTTACAAATATGTTAACATGCCATGATATATTATTAGAATTTTTTTAAATTATAGGCATATATTTTTTCTCATATATATATATATATATTTATGTACTCAAATGTTTATATATATACGTACACATATGTGTAAGTTAACATATATAAACATACATTTAAAAAATAACTACTGAGTTATGACATATATATTCAACTATACATATTAATGTTTTTAAATTTTAATTACTAACAGCAGGAGTAAATGCATAAATAAATAAACAAAATAAATAAATAAACAAAATAAATAAATAAACAAAATAAATAAACAGACAAAATAAATAAACAAAATAAATAAACAGACAAAATAAATAAACAAAATAAATAAATGTGTAAAGACACAATTATTATTTAATTATAGTACAAACAAAATATATCCTTTCTAACAAACATCTCATAAAAAACATGCACTTTTAATATTTTTCTATGTTCTAAATAATGTACAAAAAAAAAAAAAAAATAATAAATAAGCAAATAAATAAACAAATAAATAATAAATAAAAAGATGCAATTATATATATATTTTTTTTTTTGTTATAGGATAATTATTCTTAACAGCATATAATTATACATATTTAATAGTAGTAGAAAAAATATTATGAAATAAAAAAATGTAAATAAAAAAGGGAAGAGAATAATACGCTAATAAAAAAAAATATGCATATAAGGGAAATATAAAGTAGTATAAAAAAAATGCTATTACTATATTAATGAAAAAATTATATGAAAAAGATCTGACGCTAAAAATGAAAAAAATTAAATATATATATATATATATATACTATATAGCATTTATTTAATAAATGCTTTTTCTCTTTTTAAACGGTTTAATGTTAGCTTTTAAATATATTTTTACATTGTTTATTATATAAAAAAAAAAATAATAAAAAAAAAAAAAAAAAAAAAATTTTTTAAAAATTGTAAAAAAAAAAGAAAAAATAATTTCAAAATTTTATATGTATTTCTTTAAAGCATTATAAAATTTTCTTAAATTTTTATGTGAAATGATAAGTAAATAATAAGAGTACTTGTATATATATATATATATATATATATATATATATATATTTATGCATTTTACATTATACATTTTATAGTTAAAATTTTAAAATTTAAACTTTACAACTATCTTAGCCTTTTTTTCTATAAATTTACGAAATCTATTAATTTTGTTAGAATTTTTAAAATAAAAAAGTCAAAAATGCTGACAAAAAGATCAACACATTTAGTAGTGTCTTACACAGTAATGTATTAAGTAAGTTAGTTTAAAATGTATTAATATGTAATGCATATACATGTAAATAAATACAACAGAGTGAAAATCATTCAAACAAAAAATACAAAAAAAAAATATTTTATATAATAATTGAGCATGTGAAGTTTAAAAAATAAGAACACTTTAAAAAGGAAGAAGGGAAAAAAAATGATTATAACACAAAGAAGAAAAACCCTATATACATGCTTAATTGCTCAAATGTTTAAATGCAGTACTTTCAAAAAAAAAAAAAAAATATATATATATATATATGTATGTATGTATGTATGTATGTATATATATATATGTATGTATGTATATATGTATATGTACATATTAAGTAATTACACACTTTAGTATTGTCAAAAAAATGTACATATATGTAGCATAAATTTAAATTAAATGTAAAATAAAAGTTGTTAATAATGCAATAAAAGTGGAATATTTGCACATATACATAAACTCATATATATGTATATTTCGAAGCACTTATATTTCCATATAAAGTGTCGAAAAATATATTTATATATTATCCCTTAAAGATAGAGTATATTATTAATTTTACAAAGTGTGCAATAAAAGTGAACCAAAATGATAAAAATAAAAAAAAATAAAATAAAAAATTATTGAAAATGTGTTTTTTTAAGTGATATACTATTTTATATTAACAAATTATAATAAAAAAAATTTGCGCTGTTTTTATATAGTAACTACAATTTTTACAATAGCAGCCTCCAACTTTATTTTTATTATATAATTTAAAAAATCAAAGCATTTAAAAATAAAGCATTGTAATATCATTTAATATAAAATAAACAACTATAAGCTTGTTTATTTAATCACTTTTTAAGGTTTTCTTTACATTAAAAAAAAATATGCTTATTTTTTATAACATTATCATAATTAAAACAGATTTTTAACTTCTAATAATAAAATTTCTATATATGCATGTATGTGCGGGTAAGTAGATGCATTTTAAGTGAGTATACAATTAATCAATTACTATATATAACATTTTTTTGTAGCCCATTTTGTACATGCATCGAATGTTAACGTGCTTAGGTGATAAACTGAGCAGTAACATTATTTACCCTTTGTTTATTTATAACAACAAAGGAAAAAAAAAAAAAAAAAAAAAAAAAAAAGATTATAATAATATTTTTCTAATTTTACAAAACAAAGACATATTGCTTAGCGTATATATTCACATATTAGAAAAATGCTGACAAAAAAAAAAATTCAACTGTTCAGTGTATATATATATAAAGACAGGAAAACATAGAATTTATAAAAATAATATTTCAGATCACACAATAAAAGTCATTAAAACATTTTTAATATTCAGAAATAATAATAATATAAAATAAAAACTCAAATGTATTTAAAAATAAAAAGTATCAAAAATATAAATATGTATAAAACCCCACATGTTGTTATTGATTCTGAGCACAAGACATTTCGACACATAAGTTTCTATCTTAATTACTATCTGCTTGAAGACGTAAAAAAAAAAATAAGTTATATATAAAATTATTTTTTTCTTTTTTTTTATGTTCTTTCAAAATGATGAGATTTGTCTGTATTTAAGTAAAAGCATACTATTATATGCCTTATTTTTTTTTTTTTATTATAACTTTTTAATAGTTTTAAAAACATAAAAAATAAAAAAAATAGATTAATGATACATTTTTAGGCTATATAAAAAAAAAAAAATAAAATAACTTGTTTTTAACCTTTTCTTTTTAAATAAATGATATACATATTAAAAAAATCATTTTCAATGTTATGAATTAATTAAAACAGATAAAAGTAAAAAGTATATATGTTTTTAATAAAACTGTACAAAAAAAACGTCTGCTTAAATAATACTTAGAGTTATATAATTACTTTTTTTTTTTTGATTTATATGAAAACATATTCATACGTACTTATACTTAAATGTTACTTATGTTTCATGTGTTCTAAAGGTCATGCTTTGATTTTGCGTTTTGAATGTAAAATTGTGAAACTGCTAATTATTTATATTAAAAATAAGTATGGATTTACATTTTTATATATACAAAATGTATATAATAAAATTTTAATTTTGTTTAAAGAAAAAAAAAAAAAAGCACTAGTAGTAAGATATACGCTTACAACGTAAATATATATATATATATATATATATATATATATATATATATATATATTTTTTTTTTTGCCATTGTACATATATTTTTTTTTTATACAACTGTGTATATTTTGCTTTTTTTACCACTGTGTATATTTTGTTTTTTTTTGCTATTATATATGCATTTTTTTTTTTTTTTTTTTTTTTTTTTTAAACAATGTCAACCATGATAAAAACAAAAAAAAAAAAAAAAAAAAAAAAAAAAAAAAAAAAAAAAAAAGGATTATGAGTTAGATCATTACGCGATTTTTTGTTTTGTTTTTTTACTTTTTTGTTATTGTATATATTACCTTTAAATTAAAAAAAAAAACAAATTTGAACAAAGTCGGACAAAAATAGAGAAAAAAAAAAAAAAATAATAATAAAAAAGTAAAAATTAATAAAAAAATAAGAAGGATAAAAAAATAAGAAGGATAAAAAAATAAGAAGGATAAAAAAATAAGAAGGATAAAAAAATAAGAAGGATAAAAAAATAAGGATAAAAAGGAAAAGAATAAAAAGGATAGATAAGAAGAGCAAAAAGAGCCAGAATAAATATACAAGTATAATAACTTACATAACAAATGTCATGTTTTATAGAGTGTCCCTTTTTAGCCACTGTTTAAAAACTTTATCAACGAATATAATAACAATGAAGTATAATAAAAAAAAACAACACCATGCTGTTGCTACGAGCTTTACGAGCGCCTTGAAAAATAGTAATGGAATAAATAAGAAAAAAATTAATAATAATCGAAATATTAGTACTTCGAAAGTACAAAATGCAAATAAAATGAATATGATATTATATAAAAAACATGGACAACATTTATTAAAAAATCCAGGTATATTAGATAAAATAATTTATGCTGCAAAAATAAAAAGTTCTGATACAGTTTTAGAAATAGGTTGTGGTACAGGTAATTTAACAATAAAATTATTACCTATTTGTAAAAAAGTAATAACCATTGATATAGATGCTAGAATGATTAGTGAAGTAAAAAAAAGATGTCTTTATGAAGGATATAATAATTTAGAAGTATATGAAGGAGATGCTATTAAAACACAATTTCCTCGGTTCGATATATGTACCGCTAATCTTCCATATAAAATTTCTAGCCCTCTTGTTTTTAAATTAATAGCACATAGACCTTTATTTAAGTGTGCAGTGTTAATGTTTCAAAAAGAGTTTGCAGAAAGAATGTTAGCAAATGTAGGAGATAGGATTTATAGTAGATTAACTGTTAATGTTAAATTATTTTGTAAAGTTATTAAAATATGTAACGTAGATAGAAGTAGTTTTAATCCTCCACCAAAAGTAGATAGTATTGTTTTAAAATTAATACCAAAAGAAACAAATTTTAAAATTTCATATGATGAGTGGGATAATTTATTAAGGATCTGTTTTAGTAGAAAAAGAAAAACATTACATGCAATTTTTAAAAGAAATGCTGTTTTAAATATGTTAGAACATAATTATAAAAATTATTGTAGTTTAAATAAAATTGTACCTATTAATTATAATTTTAAAAAGTATTGTTTAGATACGTTAACATATTGTGAACTGGACGAAAAAAGAAGTATTAACTTGGATGAAAATGATTTTTTGAAATTACTCTTAGAATTTAATAAAAAGGGTATACATTTTTTTAATATATCGAATATTAATAATAAAGAATTAGGTTCTATTTTATCAGATGAAGAAGATCAGGTATGAACTTATAAATACATAAGTTATATATAACATTGAATTTAGTAAAGCAAAAAAAAAAAAAAAAAAAAACTGTCAAACGAGTCAAGGATGTTCTAACCTCTTTATTTATAGTAACCAATAACGATAATAAAAATGAAATATAAAATTTTGTATCAATAAATTAACATTATATATAGTCCACATATATATATATATATATATATATATATATATGTACATATTATTTATCCCTATATTTCATCTAAGTTTTCCGTACCATTTGTTCTTTTTTTTAACCAACATAAGATTTTTTTTTCATTTTTTTTTATACATTTACTCGATTAATTTTTTTTTCTTTATATCCAATTTAATATTATTTTTTTTAAGTTCATAATTAACAAAAAAAAAAAAAAAAAAAAAAAAAAAAAAAAATCAGTAAATAAGCAGAAATAATAAAACAATATATATACATAAACACATATACAATACTAATTATTTAAAATTTTTAAATAACAAAAATAAAATTTCTACTACAAAATACACATTGCAAAATGTTCCATTATTCACATAAAAAAAAAAAAAAAAAAAAACTTTACAAAAAATCAAATTTTCAACGTCTTTTTTTTTTTTTTTTTTTTTTTGTCATATATAGTCGAATAATTTAATTATTTTGGTTATTTTTTTTAACCAAATAGTGTTGAATGGTTTAATTCGGTTAATCCATTTTTTTTTTTTTTTTTTTTTTTTTTTTACGAATAAAACAATTTTTACCATATATCTAACATTTTAGACTTGCAACATGAAGTCTCATCATGCACTTTTTTACAATTTAATGAACAATAATACTTAATATATGAAACAGGTTTATGTTCATAACATTTTAAACATTTATACTTGCCTTCAAAACCACAAACGACGCACAATTTTCTTTTTATTAAAGAGCTGGCTCCACCACTAACTTTTGTCCAACAATAGGTCTTTGATCTGGGAAAAAAAAAAAAAAAAAAAAAAAAAAAGACACACCAACTAATGTAACTAAACGATTTTACAAATTTTTATACGTATTTATTTTGTAGCATATAAAATATATTATTTTTTTTTTTTTTTTACATATTTATAGACATGTAACTTTTTTTATTTTTTTTTTTTACATATTTATAGACATGTAACTTTTTTTATTTTTTTTTTTTACATATTTATAGACATGTTACTTTTTTTTTTTTTTTTATTTATTTTTTTATTTTTTAATTCTTACTTCGAAGCATCGGCTTCTTCTTGAGTTAAAATTAAATTTATATCAACTTTTTCTCTCTGCTTAAATTTACATGATATAGGTACATTTTTATTTAAATTATAATTAACATTTGTTATTTCGATGTTATCATTGTCTTCACTATCGGAACTCTTTTTTCTTTTTCTTTTCTTTTTCTTTACAATGTTTGTAGTTTGATCAAGGCGTTTTCTTCCCATTAAAAAAATCAAAACAAAGTTAATTTATTATATTTTATTTATTTTTTTATTTTTTATGTTTATTTTTTATTAAATAGTATATCAAATTATGAACGCACTTTCATAACAAATGCTGTATTGCAAACATGGAAAACGGTTACAAAAAAAATATAATAAAAATAAAGCGAAAAAGTAGTAAATCGAATTATTAAATCGAATAAGTAGTAAAGTGAAAAAATAGTAAAGCGAAAAAGTAGTAAAACGAAAAAGTAGTAAAACGAAAAAGTAGTAAAACGAAAAAAGTAGAAGCGACAGATATAGTAAATAAATAAGAATAGCTTAAGAGGAACTATAATATAAAAAAAAATTAGTAGGAAGAGTGATAAAAGTAACTTAATAGAAATTATGGTAAAAATGGCTGATTATATATATATATATATATATATATATATACAAAATAAAGCAAAATAATAAAAACGGTTTAATAGAAAATTATGATTAAAATAACTCAATAGAAAACATAATACTAAAAAAAAAAAAAAAAAAAAAAAAAAAAACATTCAATATATTTTTTTATAAAAAAAAAGGATAACACTTAAAAAATAACGCTTAAAAAATAACGTTTAAAAATAATTCATTTTGTTCTATGTATTAAAATTATTCACCATTTATAATAGTTTGAGTACTCTTTGACATCATTTGTTTTTAAATATATTTTAAGTACAATTTTACAACAATTTGCGCAATAACTCTTTCAGGTTGGTAATTTAAAAGTGTAATTTTTTTTTTTTTCTCTTTTTTACATTTCTTTTTTTATTTTGTTAATAGTTGCAATTGTGTGTTTATGCCTGTGTCTTTGAATTTATCTATTTATTTGTATATTTATTAACTAAACTACTTATTTATTTACTAATTTATTTATGATTTAAATAAAAAAATGTTATTTCCATTTATTTGTGAAGTGTTCTTTTTTTCTTTGATTGATACACTTCGCTGAAAAGCGTGCAAAGGCTTAAACATAAAAAAAAAAAAAAAAAAACGAAAAAAAAAAAGAGAATAATAAATCTAAGATTAAATAAAAAAATATAAATAAAGTAAAAATTATTAAGCCATATTTGAAAAACATAAAGACGCTATATCATATAGTCTTATATGAGTTTTAATAAAATTAAATATACTTTTCCTTGACCGTATATAAAATTACGCTGTAAGAAAAAAAAGCAAAAAAAAAAAAAAAAAAAAAAAAAAAAAAAAAATTAGCATATATTTTAGAAAGTTATGCTTAAACTTCCCATTTTTCTTTTTTCCTTTTTTTCATTATTTTCAACTTTGTATTATATTTTCAACAAATTTTGGAAAAGAGTGATATTAATACTTCATCGACATTATGTTACAGTCACTTATAATATAATATATGTTACGTATTTATATGTTTAGTAATTTTATTATTTTATTTTTTTTCTTTGAGACGTCTTCTGCTTTTTAACCTTTTATAAATTTTTCATTCTAATTCTTTATTTTATTTTTATATGTTTCGTTTTATATGTTTCTTTTTATATGTTTCTTTTTATATGTTTCTTTTTTTTTTTTTTTTTTTTTTACCTTTCTTTTGACTTTTTAGCTTTTTTACAAGAAAAAAAACATAACAGTAGTTTTATTAATTATAAATAATGAGTCGCTATAAATTATAATTCATGTGAATAACTTAGAATCAAAAGTGTAAAAAAAAGCATACATATATATATATATATATATATATATATATATATATATATATATAGAAACTAAAAAAAGAATAAAAAAAACAGCTTCCATTACAAAACATAAAATGAATGTTCAAAAAGTTACATTATTTTGCATTATTGCTTCTTATTTAATTTTCTGTCATTTGATATGGAACGGATGTTATAATTTTCACTCTAGTACTGAAGATGATATATATGATATATTATATTCTAAGAAGAAACAGAAAGCTGTAAAATTAGAACTTGAAAATGAACCTCCCTTAGTGCAATTACAGAATGGTTTTATTAAGGGAAGTGTTTGCCCTGTATTACCAAGACCAATTAGTATAGCTTAAAAAACGAAACGAAACAAAACAAAACACATATATATATATATACATACATATCTATTAACTCAAACAAAAAAGGATTAAGTTTTTCTTTTAAATAAATAATTGATTAAAAGATACAATATGCATATACATATAAATTTTTATTTTATTTTTTTTTTAGTTTCTTAATTTTACAACATTAATTTTAATTCTATATTATATGTCTAGTTACTTTGTTTCCACTTTTAATACCTCTTTTATCACACTTTTTTAACACACACTTTTTTAATAACTTTTATTTGTTTATGTTTGTGCTATTGCAGGGTCTATATTTCACTTAAAGTGGTTCAGAAAGTCATCTGATTTAATGCCTTTAAGTATATATTTATATTCCATGTTTGATGAAAAAAATAACTTATTAGGATTTTTTCTTTTGTCCTCAGCAATTTTTACCATTATTGAATGGGCATATATAGTGTATGTGTAAAAAAAAATTAAATAAATAGAAATAGCATTATATATAGTTTTATAAAAATAGAAAAAAAATACATATTTGTTCTATACTTTGCTAAACTTTTTTTTTTTTTTTTTTTTTTTTTTTTTTTTTTTTTTTTTTTTTTTTTTTTTTTTTTTTTTTTTTTTTTTTTTTTTTTTTGATGCAGTTATTTTACTGGTTTACTTTTATGGGATGTAATACTGAAACCGATAATAAAAATTATTTATTTAGTAATATTTATATATGTCCTAATAAGACTTTCAGTTATATTTTTGCCCTATACTAAATCTTTTATAACTAATGAACATTATACACATATATCATCAGTTATTTTCAATTCTCACAATATACTCACATTGGTAATAAAAAAAAAGAGAACAGTTAGAGTATTTATTTAGTACCAACGTCACAAGAAACACCCTTTTTTTTTTCTTTTTTTTTTTTATTTATTGTGAGAATTGAAAATAACTGATGATATATGTGTATAATGTTCATTA
>CABPSV020000585.1:0-12865 GCA_902459845.2 Hepatocystis sp. ex Piliocolobus tephrosceles
TTTATCTACTAAATGTTATAACACAAAAAACACGCATAAAAAAAAAAAAAAAAAAAAAAAAAAAAATGTGCGATAAATAAATATGTTTATATATTTTTATAATTATATAAAATATTGTTATAGATTTAAACATGCGTTTTTTACTATTTGTATAATAAAAATTTTTTTTAAAGCAAAATTAAAAAATATACTGCAGGTTTTTTTTTAAAAAAAAAAAAAAAAAATATATATATATAAAATTATTTTATAAACGTTTTCTACATTAGTTGATTTAACTTTTTTACAATTAAAAATGTTGGCATAAAAAAAAAAAAAAAATATGTAACCCTTATATCACACAAAGGAATTTAGCATTTTATTAGTGCCAAATTTTTTTTTTTTTTTTTTTTTTTACTTTGTATTATTTTAATTTTAAATTAGTTCATACCCATTTACTGATTTTTTTTTTATGGGAAAAAAATACCATAATCTATATATATATGCATATATATATTTAAAAAAACCAAAACAAAAAAGTTTTACTTTTAATAAAAAAATGAAATATGCGAGTGTGTATAAAAGGTATAAGCTATTTTTTACATAATTTTAGAAAAGAAAATTTTCGTAAGAACATAATAAAATTGTAAGATACATTTTACATTATACATGAACGGTTAAATTGTATACACAAGCGTATGTATAATTATATTAACATAGGTAATATACACATATATGCATGTATATATACATATGTTAGTGCATGTACTTATACGTGTATTTTGTGCATGTACACTTATATATGTATTTGTGCATGTAAACTATGCATTTCTATTTATTTTTTTTTTAAGCAGATTTTTGTAAATAAACTTAAATAAGAAAAAACAATAATTCAATATTAATTATAGTATTTTTTATAATTAAATTTTTTAAAATTTAAAGATTGTGTTGTTAGCATGGTAATTTTTATCACTATTTTTTTTTTTTTTTTTTTTTTTTTTTCTGTTTGAGTTTTTTAATCTAATTTAGTTTATTTGTTGTAATATTTTTTTTTCATTTATTTAAAATGAATATTTTAAAATTAATTTTTTACCCCAATGTGATCCCTAAAATAAAGGATCGCATAAGTGATTCCAATATGAACAATAATATAAAAAGAGCTTTGGGTAAAACATAAAAAAAAAAAAAAAAAATAATAAAATAAAATCATGTTAAAAGGTATTACAAACAGTAAAAAGTGGCACATAAGCATTTCTCTCTCTCTCTCTCTCTCTCTCTCTCTCTCTCTATATATATATATATATATATATATATATATGTATATATATGTATATGTACATAGATACATGAATAAATGTTTACATTTACAGTTTCCGATACAGGTCTTTTATCTATTCACTTTTGGGCTCCAACATTTAAATGGTCTATAAGCATTGCAAATATTGTTGATATTAATAGAAGCCCTGACTTGTTATCCTTTCCACAGCAACTTGGTATTTTTTTTTTTTTTTTTTATAAAAAATTACATAAATAATTACTGATTATATATATATTTAATAATTTTGTTCTACTTATTTTTATTAGCTATATTCCTCACTGGAGTGTTATTTGCTCGCTTCGCTTATAAAATCAAACCAAGGAATATGAATCTGCTAACAAGTAAAATATAATAAAAATGATGACATTTTTTCTATTTTTATTAGCACTGTATAATGTTTTTAAACGACTTACTCACAATGTGTTCATATCCATATACGTATAATGTAAGTTACGCATGCTCTAACTTATCTATTTATTTATTTATTATTTATTTATCTATCTGTATGTTTACCTATTTTTAATAGTTAACCTATTTATGAGTATGACAGCGATGTATCAAATCGGACGTATTGCTATTTATAAATATGACCAAACTGAAAAAAGTAAAGATGAAAATAATAGCACGCCAGTAACAACTGAGAAATTAAGTTTGCTTAGAAAATAAAAAAACTGAAAAATAAAAAAAATTAATATATTTATTTGCAAATATGAGTTTATTAATTTTTTTTATATCCTATTTATTTTTCCGTTTTTTTTGTTCATTTTTTCATTTGTTTACTTGTTCATTTGTTTATTTAGCATTTTTTTTTTCTTTTTTTATGTATCTTATCATACAACATAAACTAATCAGTATGTTACTGAAAATCATTATATTATTACTCCTAACAACTCCAAAAAACAAAAAAAATATATATTTAATTATTTATAAAACATATTAAAAAATAAAAACAAAAAAAATTTATGATAGTTTCAATTATGATTATCTAAAAACAAAAAATAAAAATGGTTTTTATATAACTGACATAAAGTCGTTATATAAATATCAAGTGATAATGTTTAATTTTATTTTTATAAATAAAAAAAAAAAAAAAAAAAAAAAAAATGAGGACATATAATTGTTATGATAATATATATTTATTTGGTGCCACATAAAGTGCATAGAATGTATATATTTATCTACTTTTAAGTGATCATATTACTCAATTTGTAAATAATTAAATTTTACTTTCATATACGTTATTTACTTTCATATATGTTAAAATTTCTTCGAGTATTAGTATTTAATTTTCATTTTCTTGGATCTGTTCTACCACATTTTGATAATTTTTTAGTTTTTGTTTTATTTCTTTCAAATGTTGTTTAATTAACATTTTTTTTTTGATAAATTTATTTATGTAATTTAATCTCAATTTTTTTTCTTTTTTTGAATTAGGGAAAACAAAATTTAATATTTTATGCTCCATTTTAACACGTCTTCTTATCTTTTTTTTCATTTTTTGTTCATGTTTTTTTTTGCTTTTTTTTCTTTCAGAAAATATGTGTAACATTATGTTATCTTCTATTGCGCTATTTAAATCAACTTCAATGTTAAATTTTTTAATAAGTCTCTTTTTAACGCCTATCATTTTTTAACTTGTTTTTGTTTGAGTAAAACTTGTGGTTAATAAAATTATAAATTCAAGCGTATTTACCTATATATATCATATATATATATATATATATATACATGCAAGTATATTTATATATATACACGTAAATATATTTATAATGTATGTTTAAACAAATGGTGGAACAATGAAAAAAAAAATAAAGAATAAAAAACACTAGCTTTTATACCTGCATACAATGAATAAAAAAAAAAAATAAATATATTGTATTATTCCATCAATACTCAAAAATAACATAAAAAATAAAATATATTTTGTTAAGAAAAAAATAAATTCTTTGTTCCTATTTTTTCATAAATTACATAGTTTTATAAAAAAAAAATAATAATAATTGAAAAAATGTATAATTAAAAACTGATATAATTCGTACCAAAATTCACAAAAAAATAAAAAAAATAAATAATATATCAAAAAAAAAAATAAAAGTAATTCAACAATTAAAACTAATTCTATATTAAAAAAAAAATGAAATAAATTTTTTATTCATTACAAATAAATAAAAATTTTAATGATAAGGCAAAAAAAAAAAAAAAAAAAAAAAAAAAACCTAAAAAAAAGCATAAAAAAAGTATAAACATAATATAGCATTGTGTGGCGTTATATATATTTTTCTTTAAAAATGTAAAAATTATGTAGCGCTTATCTTTTTAGTACGAGCATGTAATATTTATATTATTACATATAAATGTATGTTTTTATTTTTTTTATTTTTTTACTTAATATAAGTTTGTAAAATAATAAAACAAATTACATAGATCAGAGTGTCGTATTATTTTTCGATTTTATTATTTTTTTCTTTTTTTTTGAAAAACTTTTGTTATGGGTTAAACTAAAAAAGTATAAATAAAAAATAAAAGTAAGCACAATAATAATAATAATAATAATAATAATAGTTTAATAATAGTTTAATAAATATTATTAAATATTTTAAAGAATGTTTTTATGATGAAAAAAGGGTAAAACAGTACCAAAATATAGTGGAGTTTTTTTATTACAACAGGCAAAAAAAAAAAAAAAAAAAAAAAAAAAAATGAATCCGAGCAAAGTGAAGCTAGACGAAAAGGGTTAGTGGTGATAAATATATACATACATATATATGTAAAAATTTATGTATACATTCTTATGTGCAAACACTTATGTATACATTCATATGTGCAAACACTTATGTATACATTCATATGTGCAAACACTTATGTATACATTCATATGTGCAAACACTTATGTATACATTCATATGTGCAAACACTTATGTATACATTCATATGCGCAAACATTTATGTGTAAATTCATATATGCTGCAAAAGTTTATGTACGCGTACGTATATGTAAGACAAAATTCAACTAAAATTTCGACTTAATATGTACGTTATTTAAGTTTAAACATAATGATTTATAAAAAAATATTTCATTTTCATTTTTTTTTAGTTACAGTTGGTAATGATTTTAATTTGCAAAGAGTTTTACCTAAATTTGACATGAACAGTTATAATGAAGACTTTGTGATTACAAATCATATTTTAAGATATCATATGAAAAATATAGACATATATAATTATAAAAAAAATAAAATATATGACAAAAATGAATTAAATTTATATAAAAAACAGGTAATAAATACGGACAACATGCATTACTACCCTTACGAGTTATATTTTAATACATATAAAAATATTTATAAAGAAGAAAAAATACTTTTAAACTTACCAAATAAATTAAAAAACGCAGAAGAAAATGAAAATGAAGATAAAGATGAACGAGACGAAAGGGAAAAAGATAAAGACACTATTAATAATGCATCAGGTAAAAAAAAAAAAAAAAAAAAAAAAAAAAAAAAAAAAAAAAAAAAAAAAAAAAAAAAAAAAAAAAAAAAAAAAAAATAAATAAACTAACGAACAACACACCGAACAAACAAACGAATGAACGTATTTGTTTAATAAAAAATACCCAGCGAATGCTTCAACGAATGGGAAAAAAGTGGATAAATAAATTACTAAATAGTTACTGTGTGTTTATTTTATTTAACTATTTTTTTTATTATTTCAGTTTAATTACATATATATATACATTACATATACATATACCCACACGCGTACATCCGTACGTACATATGAGCATCGAAATATATATATTCATACACATGTATCAATTTATTTTGTATTTTCCTAATTTTAGATGAATTCGAAGAAGAGCATATATCAGAAGACGATGATTATAATTTCGATTATAATAAAAGTGAAGATGAATTAGAAAATGAAGATCCAGATGAAAATGTTATATAATGTTATAAGGAACTTGTAAAAATTTGGATATTTCAGAAACAGCTATTTTTATTTGACATTCTTTTTTATCATTTTTTAAAGAATCTGAAAATTGAGTATTTATTAATAAATCAAGAACACTTTGCAAATCTTCATAACTGCTGAATAAATAATTTTGAAAATCGTTAGGAGAGATGAAGTTAATATTTGTATAAAAATATTCACTTGTGAATTCCCTTATTTTAGGATACCTGCCAAAAAATAAAAATAAAAAAATATATATATATATATATATATATGTAAGTGTTTATGCATATGTATGTGTATATGCATATGTATAAGTTTAAAAAGAATAACTTATTTGTACATGCAAATGTTTACAAAATGGATATGACATTTAGCATTGGTAAGGAAAAAGGGGTGTTTCATTTTTTATATGAATTTTATTTTTATTTTTTTAAATGGTAAAAATGCACATCCGACATACTTACCTAAAAATAAAGAATAAAATTTAAAAAACAAAACGCTGTAAAATTATTAATGATTGAAAATCTGATAAAAGAATTAACACTATTTAAAAATATTTCTAATTGCTTTAAATTAAAATTATTTAAATAATATAAAATTTTAATTAAACATATATTTACATATGGTAATAATTCAATTTTCATGTGATATTCTTTTTTAATTTGTTTGTTTAGTTTTCTTTTTATACGCTTTTCCAATTTTCTGTTTATTTTATCTGTATTATAGTTATTACAGCTGTTGTCATTACAACTGTTGTCGTTACAACTGTTTTCATTACAACTGTTGTTATTACAACTGTTGTTATTATAAGTGCTATTCATTAATATTATATTATTCTCAAAAAATATATTATAATTATATTATTTATATGGTTAACATTGTCGTGCATATATATACTATTTTTTTCTTCTTTTTTCTTTATATTATTATAATAATTAAAAATTGTATCAACAATAGAATAGTCATAATTTTTAAAATAAATTATATAATAGCGTATATATAAAAATAAAATATTATCTCTAATGTACCCAAATGTATATATATCTTTATACTTCACTAAAAATTCTAAAAATAAAAATTCAACTGATTTTGATTTTCCTTTGTTAATTAAGTTTGTATATTCATATTTGCTATATTCAGTATAAGACGAATAGTAACATAAAGCAGTAAAAAAACCTCTTATCAAATAATAATTATATTTGTTTAAAAATAAGAGATAAAATATATGACTATATAAATAAGTTTCGTTATATTCCAAATATTTTATAACACTAATATTCTTTTTTGTTTTATCTAATAAAAAATGAACATCTTTAATTAAATTTTCATCTTCTATTGACATTTTTTCTTCTCCTTCGCTAAGGTTTATTTCGTCTATAAAATTGTTGTTAATGTGTACGTTTTCGAACATTAATTCGGTTTGTCCCGTTTTTTCGTTTTGTCCCGTTTTTTCGTTTTGTCCCGTTTTTTCTTTTTTTTCCGTTTCTTCGCTTTTTTCCGTTTCTTCGTTTTTTTCCGTTTCTTCGTTTTTTTCCGTTTTTTCGTTTTTTTCCGTTTCTTCGTTTTTTTCGGTTTCTTCGTTTTTTTCGGTTTCTTCGTTTTTTTCGTTTTTTTCATTTTTTCCACCGTTTTCAGTACGCTCACTCCAATTGGTACATTCATCCTCCACGTTTGTCTTATTTCCCCTTATAATTCCTTTGCGTGTTGAGTTAAACTTATTTTTGTGAAAAATCGAAAAACTAGTATATTTTAAAGCATAATTGTATAAATATATAAAGTTGTTAATTTTGTTAAATATTGTTTTAATAAGATTATATTTATAATTTTTGTTTAAAAATAAAGGTGTAATTTCTTCTTCATATTTACAAATACATTTTTTTATTTTCTTTATTTTTTTAGTACATTTTGAAAGAGTATTTTCATTTTTATAAGTGTCAAAATTGTTTTCTATTTTTTTAGATAGACAAGCGTTTTTTTTATTTATTCCGACCATGTCACCTAGGTAATCATTACTATACTTATTCGTTTTGTCAATCCCTGGATCGTTTCGATATGTTTGGTCTGTTTGTTTTTTTCGGCTATCCTCTTTCGGCTGTTGTTTGTTCTTTTTTAAATATATAGGTTCGTGATAATCACACACGTGAGTAACCATATGTTTAAACACTGTCGAAATATTTGTTGAATAGCTACTTAAATACTGGTAAATATTAATTTTACTTTTTCTTATATTATCATCAAATTTTTTTTTTAAAAATAACTCATAAGGGAAATCATGACAGTATTTGTTAAAAACAATGTTAAAACTAAAATGATCCATTTCTTGTTTATCATTAAAAGTAGCATAATTATATAAATAATTTAATAAAAATAAACACATCTTATGTGTTCGTATATTTTTTTCACATAATAATTTTAACAATAATTGAATAAATATATTTATATATATTTTTTTTATTTCAAATAGAACATACATATATATAATTTTTTTTTTTGTTTTTTGTTTTTTTTGATCATTTATTTTTGTTTCTTTTTTTTTTTCGTCTATTAATTTCATTTTTATATTATTATCATCCTCTTCATCTTCGTAACTAGCATCCGAGTCAAACTCTTCATAAAAATAATTTTTATCCAATACAGTGTTTGTTCCGTTTGTTTCATTTGTTTCTCCCTTATCAATGTGTATACTGTTTTTCATTGTGTTTAAGATAGTACTATCCTTTTCTATATGTTTTCTTTTTCCATCAATATGATCATATTTTATATTCTCTACTGACATTTCTAATTGAATATTTGTATTTATCACTTTTTTTTTTTTTTTTTGTGATTCCCTTTGAAAAAAGTAGAGTGGGTATGAAGTTAATAAATAAGCAGTAAGACCTAAACAAATTTCTCGAACAAAAACATGAGAATCACCTATATCATTTTCAAAAACATATTCTTGTAAATATAAAATTAATATACTAGCTATTTTGTTTATATTTAAATTAAATTCAAATATTTCTTTATTCATAGTTTTACTTTCTTCTTTTACTCTTTCCCAATCAACTCTTTTTATTACAAATTCAACACCCTTTTTTAAATAAAAACTTGTATTTCGATATTTCTTTTTAAACTTTTTATTACCACCGTCACTACTGCAACTGTTACTGCAACTGTTACTGCAATTGCAACTGCTACTACTATTGTTACTACCACCACTATCACTATCACTACCACTATGACCAGTACTACCACCACTATCACTATCACTACCACTATGACCAGTACTACCACCACTTTTAAAAGCACTCTTCGAGTTAATTAAGCCCCTAAAACTTACCGTACATTTATCGTATATCTTTGTAAACTCCTGAATATATTTCTCCCTAAGTTTATCAACGACATTAAATAAAGCCAAAAGGGTAAATACCTTCATATTGTAATCAATGTTGTAATTTTCAAATTGGATATGTTTAAAAATGTACTTATCTTTTTTTAAAAAATCACTTGGTTTTAATTGTTTTTTGTCCGAAATAAAACCTACATCTGATTGTTTTTGTGTTTCCCATTTATTTTCCAACAATGACATTTTTATTTTATAAGAAGTCGAATTTTTTTTAAGAATATAATATAAAATTCTAATTAAATGTAATGGAATTTGTGTAATAATATTTTTATTTATAAAACATAACATAATAAGATACCCTTTTAAATGCAGAAAATTATCTTTTGATTGAATAATTTTAATAAAAACATTATATATATATTCTACTGCAATTTTTTTTTCTATTATATATATAGGCATATACGAAAAAATTTTAGAAGCTTCAAATTGTATAATTTCATTATAATGGAATAAATTGTTGTGTAAAATATCCATAAAAAAAGAGTAAGTATTTTTTTTTACCAAAAAATAAGTACACTGACATATACTTTGTATTAATAAACATAAAGCATGTCTAAGTATTTCTCCTTTTTTAAATCTATAGATTCTATTTTTTTCACTATAAACAATTATTTGTTTTATTTCGTTTTGTAATTTTTCATTCAAACTTGTTTTTAATTTTAACAGAATTTTAGAAATGCATATAATAGAACCATGTTTTATTAAAACATTTGTATCATAACTTTTTTTTATTAAAAATGGTAAAATAACTTTTATAAAATGAGTACCATTATATTGAGATAAAATAGCTAATGCTTCTGATGAAACTATTCGTATGTTAACATCCGGATGGAATATTTTATTTGTATATAAATGATATATAATAGGATATTTATATAAATAAAATGTACTTACAATTTTTGTTTTTATAATTATTGTTTTTTTTAAATTTATTAATTCAGTAAAATTACAAGTAGATAGTAAATCTATATTATCATTAAAAATAGAATCTTTTATTTTGTTTAAATCGTTTTTGCTTTTCTCATAAATATCTTTTATATCGAACTCGCAATTTTCACATGGGTTATCCATATTATTACCATCATCACCGCTATCATCACCACCATTACCACCATTACCACCATTACCACCATTACCATCATTACCACTATTACCACCATTACCACTATTACCACTATCTATATTTAAATATGTACTTATTGGTTTTGCGTAATCGCTAGTTATGTTTTTCATATCTTCATAAAAGGCACTTATATTAGAATGGTTGAAAAATAGGTTGATAAAGAAAAGAATGCTGGAGTAAAACTCATCTTGGGTGTTTTCCTTTTGTGAAGTGTTTTGGTTAGCTTTTTTTGTAGTTTCGTGTATGACACCTTCAGTAAGACTATCTTTGGTAAAATCATCTTTGGTAAAATCATCTTTGGTAAAACCACTTTTTGCAATACCCCCATCAACAGTAGACAAATCCAAAGAAGACAAATCCAAAGTAGACGAATCCAAAGTAGACGAATCCAAAGTAGACGAATCCAAAGTATAATCATGATCGATTCCTATTTTATATAAAAAGTTAAACTTGCCTATAAATATTTGTAATAAAGACATGGCTGATTTCCTAATATTAATATTGTCTTCAAATAAAGAAAATAAAATTAATTTCATAAAAATCAAATGTAATAAAAAATAATTGATTTTATGATCATTTTTTTGGTAATATGTTTTAATATAAGTATTATATTTAAATAAGCTATATAATAAAACAAAAACGCTTGAAAAAACTCTTTCTTGATTTATATATAAACTTTGAATGATTCTATGTATAAGATAATTTAAAACATCTATTGAAATATAATCTTGATTAAAAAGAAAATGAAAAAATGTATAATTTATTGTACTTAATGTATTACAATCATTATATTTTGTCAAGATATCAAAATTTTGTATAATTTGAAATATATCATTAGAATTTAAAAATATTAAAATAGTACCAAAACTTTTTGAAGCACACCATCTAATATAACTATTATTATTATTAAAATAACTAAACAAAATTTGAATAATAAACATTATATCTTGTTCGTAAACATATTCTTGATTTTTTTCTAAATTTATCAATCCTTGTCCTTTTTTTTTATTATATTCATTTGTTTTATTTTTTTTATATAATATAAAAACATCATTTATATTTAAAAATAATGGAAATTCATTAAAAAGTTCATGTTCTTCTTCATTTTCAAATAACATATGTTCATTTATCGAATTTGAAAATGCATTTTTATCTGTTTTGTTATTATTTATATGTGTGTTTTTTTTTATGACCTCGTTCGAATTGTTGTTGCAACAGTGGCTATCTGTTTCAATCTGTTCTTTGTTTTGTATCCCTACGTATTCGTCAGTATTGCGTCCGTCAGTATTATGTTCGTCAGTAGTGCGTCCGTCAGTATTGTGTTCGTCAGTATTGCGTTCGTCAGTATTGTGTCCGTCAGTATTGTGTCCGTCAGTATTGCGTTCGTCAGTAGTGCGTTCGTCAGTAGTATGTTCGCCACTAATGCATGTGTTAGTAGTGCATGGTTCAGTAGTACATGCCCCACTTTCAATTTTTTTCAAAAACAATAAAGCGTAATATCCTAAACATTTTATTTTTAACGCTTCAGATGTTAAAGTATAATCTAAATAACTATGATTATTAGCAAAAAAAGTACTATAAAAATTAATATATTTTTTTAATATTTTTTTATCTAACTTTTTTAAAATTCGTTTGTGTGTTAATAATATACCATGTAGTACTAAACTTGTAAATTTAATATGACAACATAAGGGAAGGTCATTATTATTTATATAATCAGAATGTTCTGTTATATTATATTGTTTGTTTGATATGTTTTGTTTATCTAATTGTTCACTTTTCATTTTAACCAATTTATTCATTAGTTCTATTGAAAAACCGATTAAATTGTTAAAATAAATTTGTTTTGTGTAGACATCTTTTCTACTCAAAAATTGAGTATACATAATAGAACATGCATCTTTGGATTTATCATTTTGTGTAATATAATAAAAATATATTTCTTGAATTTGATCTAAAATATTATTTTTAATATTAGTAAGGTTAAAAGGGATGTATAAACAAAAAGATAACCATACGATTAATAGATATGTTATAACCCAAGAATCATCTTCATCTGTTTTTTTATATTTTAATTTATTTATATAATTAAATATATCTTTTTCTTTTTTTATTAAAAGAAGTGTTTCTATTATATTATTTAAACTGACGCTATCACACACAAAAAAAGTTTTAATTATTTTTTCTGTTCTTACAGACATTAATGTATTATAATATTTATAAACTTCTTCTATAATAATAAACATTTTTATTGCATTATGTTCAACTTCTTTATAATCAACTTCTTTATTTGATTGATTGATATCTTCGTTTGTTTTTGTTTCATTCTTCTGAATTGTATTTATTGGTATAGTAATATTATTTCCTTCCGAAACAACAGCATATTGATAAATTTGATTTTCAGATGTACTATTACATAATAAATAGATTTTTTCATTTTTTAATTTTGATCTAAAATAATATAACAAATTTTTTAATTTACTAATAGTATTTTTAAGAAAATCCAAAAATGATTGTACTAATAAATTTAAATGTGAGTCCAACAATGTTTTTACTTCTCTATAACTATTTATGCAATTATTCAAATAGGTAATATTTTCTATAATAAATGAATAATGTTTTATTATCTCATGTTCATCACCATTTAAATAAACTTGTAATGCTTTTATTTTTCTTTCGACATCTTCGTGTTCACGAAAAAACGTTAATCTATTTTCCATTTGTAGTTTAGTAATTAAGAAGTAAACTAAGTAAAAAAATATAAAACATAAAAATATAAAACATAAAAATATAAAACATAAAAATATAAAACATAAAACAAAGTAAAAAAATGAATGATATTATTTCAAGCGGGGGGGAGGAGAAAAAAAAAAAAAAGTTACTAGGTAAAATGTTGTAGCTTTATTAATTATGACAGAAAATTTATAAAAATACAATACACATTTGTCAACTATATTGGGTATAAATAAATAGATAAATAAAATGAAATAGTTTGTAAAAGAATTGTTAAGCCAACTTGACATATGGTGTACGTCGTGTGTCATGAACTGAAAAAATATACACACAAAAATGAGAGAAAAACACATATATATATATATATATATATGTT
>CABPSV020000586.1:0-12829 GCA_902459845.2 Hepatocystis sp. ex Piliocolobus tephrosceles
CGTTTTTTTTTTTTTTTTTTTTTTTTTTTTTTTACCATATTTAAGTTTGCCAATCCATTATATATGATGCGTATTTACTCGATTTTCAAAAAGCGTCCAATGAAGATTATAAAGGGGTAAGAACTTATCTTTAGGCACACATACATGCATATATAAACGCATACACGATCCTCTACACAATACACTAAACAACACTTCCCTTACTCCTGTTTTATTCCCTGCCACAAAACAGGATAAAAATAAACACAATAACAACAAAAAGAACGATGACAATATAAAAAAAAAGAAAAAACAAAATGGCAGTTTCGAAATAAGCTTAGGTATGGGTACGACGAGTAGCGAAGCAGAAGAAAATGATGAATTACAAAATAGTTCAGATGATGGTAATATGGGGACTGTTTTTTTTTCTTGTACTAGTTCAGATGATGAACATAATTCACATGTTGATAGTGAAAAAAGTGAAAGTACCAGTAGCATATATTCTGATAGTAGTAATGGACATAGTAACAGTAGTCTTAATAATAATACAAATGATAGTGATGGATATGACGATGATGGATATGACGATGATGGATATGACGATGAGGAACTTGACGATGAGGAACTTGACGATGAGGAAGGCGGTGGTGATAATGATATAGATGATGGCGAACATGATGATGAAAATAATAATAATAATAATAATAATAACAATAATAATAATAATAATAATAACAATAATAATAATAATAACAATAGGTGCTTATATGCATACAAAAGCTTAGACACACATATATAAAATTATATTTTTTTACATTACAT
Source organism: Hepatocystis sp. ex Piliocolobus tephrosceles (assembly GCA_902459845.2). Classification (NCBI taxonomy): domain Eukaryota; phylum Apicomplexa; class Aconoidasida; order Haemosporida; family Plasmodiidae; genus Hepatocystis; species Hepatocystis sp. ex Piliocolobus tephrosceles. Next base: position 802 of record CABPSV020000586.1, read on the forward strand.
TATAGTACAGTAAAATATACTACAATGTAGTGTTTTTTTTTTTACCCTTTTCTCTATCAAATATAGTATCGTCCTCAATTTGATTGTACAATTTTTTAATAGGAGTATATTTCGGAATATTCAACAAAAATTTAAGGTTTTGAATAATTTGTTCAACTAAACTTGGATGAATCATTTTATTTTTTAAACGCATAAAATTTTCATAGTCATAGCAAAACAATTGTTCATAATAATATATATTAATATAAAGAACTGACATAATACTTATAAAATATGACATAAATTTTCCAGAACCTTTATTAAAGTATCCCAAAAGAAATTCAATTATTGCATAATCAAAAAAAGGACTACCAGGGTTAGAAGAAACTAAATTGGATAGTCCTAAATATAATGATAAAAATGATTCAGGTACATATAAACTTCTCCTATATAGAACTGCTGGTACATGTACAACAGCACTTTCACATGATCTAGCATATTTTAAAATTTCCATATGTTGATACATGAATTTCCTTTTTAATGAGGATATAGTGCCCAAATATTTATGTAAATATAGTGATGTATATCTTGTTAATGATAAAATATTTTCTAAGTTTAAAAGTTGCCTGATTATGTTATAACCCTCCACTTTTGTAGCTAATAAAATACAAAAAACACGATAACCTTTATGCACATCATTGAACGCAAATTTTTTTTTTTGTGAAAAAATTCTTGCTTTGTATTCCCCGTGTTTCTTCTGCAAAATTATTTGTTCAATAGTTTTACAAATTTTATCAGCAGCAGCAGCCTTTACAAAATCCACTTCTAAATTTATGTTTAAGCTTTTTTTTACATGTTTGCAGTTAGCTGTTAAAGGAAAAATCAAATGTATATATATATATATATATATATATATATATATATATATATATATAAACATATAAATATATAAATGTATGCATAACGTATAGCATCTATGTGCCCAAATCGTACAATTGTTTTATAAGTTTTATGTATGTATGCTTATTTTTATTTTATTTTATTTTATTTTTTTTTTTTTTTACGTTCTTTGCCCTTTTTTTTAAAATCGTAATTCTTAATATATGTTGTTAACTCTTCCACTAAAAATTAAAAAAAAAAAGAATAGACAAAATGATTAATACATCGCTTTAAAAACAGGTAGTATGGTATGTAAACCATGTACGCATTTATGCTTGTAACTGCACATTTGATAAGAATAAAAATAAGCATATAAGTGTACATATGTATATATATATATGTATATGTATATGTATAAATTTAAATACTCGAAACGGATTCAATGGCTTTTGAAGTCCTCTTAAATATCGACCATATAAAATTAAGTTTATCTTAAATAAAAAAAAAAAAATATATATATATATATATACATATATATATATAAATTAGATACCACAAAAATTTATATTGTGTTTAAAAATATAAAGTATATCCAAACAAATAAACAAATGTAGTCATAAGTAGGTGCTTAAACGTGTGCGTAATGCAAACACTAACATACATATATGTATACGTGTGCACATTTATCCTTGATAACTAGCGTTTTTTTTTTCTCTTTTTTTTTTAACCATAATTAGTTGACGCGTAACTACTCAATGAAACAAGTGATTTTTTCTTGTCTATGTAGTTAGGATTATCAGGTAAAAAATTTGTAAAAGATAAGAATATTTCATTTTTTTCAGACAAAATTTGAAAAACGTTCAAAGGTATATCAAAATTAGATATATACGTTTTTGGTTTATATACAATAAATACAGGAGAATGCCACACTGGTTTTGGTGTTGTTATATGTGTATTCTCATCCATCAAAAATTTTTCATATAATTGAATATAATCATTATTTAAAGAATTAAGTATAAATGATAAATGATCACATAAAGGTAATCGTGTTTGTTGATCCGATTGTTTATTTTGTTGTGTACACGATTTTCTAATAAAATTATCAATACAATGTAAAATGTGTGGTGTATCATGACATTCTTTATAATAATGAAAATGTAAATAATAAGTGGGACAAATAAAATCTATTGAATGACTTTTATTATTTTCTAAAATATCTTTTATAATATTTTTCCTATCTCCATCAGGCATCTTAAAATATAAATTTTTTAAAGCTGTTACTTCGGATCCATCTGAATTTAAATATATTTTATATTCATCTTTATTCAATTGAAATGTTAATATATTTCTTTTTTTTCCAAATCCTTTTGAATTTAGATTTATTATAGTTGGTAAAATACAATATCCGTTGAATTCTTTTAATGGGAACGAGGTATATTTACCGACAGGTTTTATATTTCCAAAAAGTTTCAAAAAATATAATCTTTGCTCTTTATCAACATGTTTCATTAAAATTTTTACATCAGGTTCTATATATTTATTTAAAAATTCCTGTACCCATACTCGTTTTTCACAAACTTTTAAATCATATGTAATTTTTTTTTTCAAAGTATTTGGTATTTGTAAAGGAACCGACAGATAATACTTAACAAACCAGTAAAATTGTTCAGGGTCTTCGACAAAATCTAAAAACGCCTAAAAAAATGGACAAAAAGCAAAACGGGCAATCAGTGCAGCATTTAAACAGAAGGGCAAATAAATTTATTAACAAATCGGTTGATAAATCTGTTCACAAATCGGTTGATAAATCTGTTCACAAATCGGTTGATAAATCTGTTCACATATCGGTTGATAAATCTATTCACATATCGGTTGATAAATCTGTTCACAAATATGTAAACAAATCGGATGACAAATATTTAACTACAATTTATTTTATCTTTTATTACTTTTTTTTATTTTATTATTTTATTTTTATATTCTAAATGCACATTCTTACGTTCGGATCAGGTGTCTTATCTCTTATATGGTAATATACTGTAAAATTACACTCTAATAGTTGCTTTAGGTTTTTATCAAGGAACTCACTAAAATGCTCGCGTCCTAAAACATTGTAAAAAAAATAAAAAAAAAAAAAATAGACAGATAATACAAATAAGTTAAAATGTGTAAAAAAATTCATACAAAAGAAAAAACAAAAACAAATACTTATGTGGGTATAAAGTTGTATGTGTACATGAATCTATGTTCATTCGTATTCATAATTAAAGATATACAAAAAATTTTAAATTATATATATATATATATATGCTTTATGCAAAATACAAGAATATATAAAATAACCGTTAATTAATAAGGTGCTTATATGACATATTAAAACAAGTATTACTAGCAATTTAGTATGCATGCTTTTCTATTCTTATATAGCATTCTTAAAAAAAAAAAAAATAAAAAAAAATTAATAGAAAAATCAATAAAAAAATCAATAGAATAATCAATAGAAAAATCAATAAAAAAATCAATAAAAAAATCAATAGAAAAATCAATAGAAAAATCAATAGAAAAATCAATAGAAAAATCAATAGAAAAATCAATAGAAAAATCAATAGAAAAATCAATAGAAAAATCAATAGAAAAAGTAAAAACCAACGTTTGTAATTAACCACACATGAAAACTGTATATCTTCTTACATGTTATAATGGTTTTACAATTTATACAACGTTGAAACCGGTAGTAATGTATTGTCTATATGTTGCATATATATATGCACTTGTATTATATATGCCTTTTTTTTTTTTTTTTTTTTTACTTTTTGTTACTTTATTTTTTATTTTATATGTGGATATTTTTAATTTATCTACTGCTTTTATATTTTTTATTGTTAAAATTATAACCATTTTTTAACAACAAAAAGTATTGTATTATTTTTTTTGTTTTGAAAAATTAAAAATATATATTGTATTTAAAAAGAAAAAAATACATAAAATCAAATAATGAAAAGTTATGCACAGAATAGTGAAAAAAAAATTAAAAAATAAAATGTCGATTTTTTTAAATTGTTTTTACTAGTTATTACAACTTATTTTTTAAAGCCAAAAAAAAGATATATACTTAAAAAAAAAAATTTACTATATGTATTACATAGATTATAAAAAAAAAATTAAAAATATAAGACCAACATAGATATGCATACATTTTTTTTTCTACTTTATAAATAAAACTATAAATATATAACTTTATCAAAATATAAACCTTTTAATAAACGTTCATAAAAAGAAAAAATAACAAAAAAATATACGCTTCATATAAATTAAAAGTATTCAGATGTAAATAAATAAGATGCATCTCATATGCCTAATTTTTTACTCTTTTTATTATTTTTTTTCTTGGATTATGTCATTACAAAATACACTTTTATTTTTTTAATATATTTCAGTGTTGATATATTGTAACAACTACTAAAATTTATATAAACTGTTTAATCACTGTGATATATATGTATATATATGTGCATGATTGTACACCTTCTTTTGGTATCACTAAAAATTAAATCAAAAGTGTTGTAAAAATATATTTTTATAGTTTTATGTCAGCATAGTAGTTATTATTTGTCAAAAAAACAAAAACACTTAAATAGAAGAACATATTGTACTACTAATGATTATAATGCACCAACGTGCACTGGTGTGTGTTTTGCTTTATAATCGATTATGAGTGTTGTAAAAAAAAAAACAAAAACAAAAAATCAAGTACAAATTTTATAATTTTTTTTTTTTTTATTACATCATTATGTGTACATAATATTTTGTAAGTGCAATCGGATAATAATGTAATTTTTTTTTTTTTTTTTGGAGGTACCTCTTACCATTGACTGTACGTTGTTTTATTCATATATATCTATATATACATATATATAAATCTATTTATATGTATAAATTTTTAACAACGTCGTGTTTTTTAAAAAGTTGATTTTTGAAATAAAAGAAAATTGTCCACTTTTTTTTACTAAGTGTTTATATCAAGATATAATATTTAGCTATTTATTTGTTTAGTTGTTTAGTTATTTATTTGTTTAATTGTTTAGTTATTTATATGTTTAGTTGTTTAGTTATTTATTTGTTTAATTGTTTAGTTATTTATTTGTTTAGTTGTTTAGTTATTTATTTGTTTAATTGTTTAGTTATTTATTTGTTTAGTTGTTTAGCTATTTATTTGTTTAGTTATTTATTTGTTTAGTTATTTATTTATTCAGTGATTTATTTATTCTGTAATTTATTTATTCAATGATTTATTTTTTTTTTATAGATCAAATTTTAATTATCAAAGTAAGGCAATGTTATATGGGTTTATACTTACCATTTAAAAGGGATTTTTTTTTCTTTTTTTTTTTTTTTTGCTCACTTATAATCTATAGAAAAATTACTAAGATTATAATAGTTGTATAACTTTTGTTTTATAGCTATTTTTTTTTTTTTTTTTTTTAATAGTTCTAGTTTATTACTATTTTTGTTAATTTCTTTAATATATAAAAACTCATAATTAGACAAGTCAAAAAAAAAAAAAAAAACAACAACAACAGAAAACAAAGCAAACAATAGCAAACAACAAAAAAATGAATTAAAAAAAAAAGAACTTAAATAATTTAGGTACATTATAGTTTTATCATTTTTTTTTTTTTTATAATTAATTAAATTGATTTGTTATATTTAACATTTTTTTTTTTTTTTTTTTTTGTTCTGTTTCATTGATTTGGTATAATAAAAACACACATACCTGTATATATATATATATATATATATATATATATATATATATGTGTACAAATATAAATACATATAATAATTAAAAAAATTCATTGCATTACAAAATTATAAAGTTATATTTATAACATTTTACTTTTTATAACTAATTATATAATAATATAATCTTTCCTGAGTCATACACCAATGTAACAGTTTTTAATTATATTGATTATATTATACTTTATCATATAAGATTATATAATATATGCCTTAATGTACCACATTACATTGCTCTTCATTTTTAATTATGTAATCTTATTTGGTTGTACTTTACATTATACTATTGTATTAAATTACATTAAGTTATATTAGCTTATTGATTTGTTTATTTTTGTTTTTAAAACTTTTCTAAGAGTTTTAATGAATCATTATATCATAAGTAATTGTTAATTACTATTTCTCTTTTAAATACATGTAAATATATTAATTTGTCTCATTTTTTTTGTTTTTTTTATTATTTCATTGATTAAAATAATAATTTTTTTTTTTTTTTTTATTGTTCTCTTTTTGTTTTTTTATGGTATTTGCTTTACATTAATTACTCATTTATGTATATATATATATATATATATATATATATATATATATTTTTGTTACACTTTATTCCATTGCATTATTTCTTTTTTTTTTACTTTTTTGTTGTTGATAATTTTTCCTCTTTTTTTGTGCATTTTTCATATTTAAAATATTTAATGCACTTTTTTTTTTTTTTTTTACTAATCTTTATGTAAGCATACATGTATTTGTGTAAACACATACGCATTAGCTTAAACATATACACATTTTATGTTTGCATATAATGTATACTTCAATGTATTAGATATTAAAAAGTTACATAAAATAAATAAAAAAAATTCACAGAAATATATACATATGTATATATATAACAATTTTAGTTTTCTTTTAATATAATTTACATATAAATTAATTAATAAATTAATTATGGAGTATGTCAATGTGTTTTTTTTATTTTGCTATATATTTTGCAACTTGTTTTAACACTTGTTATGAAACTTATTTTAATTTTAAACAGTAACTCTCTAATTTTTAATATATATACGTAAACACTTTTCATTCTTATTTTATGCATTGAATAGATACATGTATATGTATAACATACAAATATACGCATACACATATATTTATTAATACACACACACGCACACACACGTGTAAATAAATAAATAAATATATATATATATAATTGTGCATACGTTTACATATGTATTAAAAATAATAGTACTATATTTAAGTGTAACCTTTCTTTTTTTTATATATCTATCATGTAGCTATACTATAAAACGAAAATATGCTCTTTTTCTTTTTTTTTTTTTTTTTTTTTTTTTTTTTTTTTTTTTTTTTTTTTTTCTGTGTCACATTTTGTATTTAATTTTGATACTATAACAAATGTATTGCGTTTTATTCTTTGCTTATTTAGTTATATTTTATTTTTAACTATTTCCGCTTCTACACCTACCATTAAAATCATTATTAACAGTAGCACCATTATTATAAATAGTGATAGTAGTTTATTTTTTATTTTATTTTATTTATTTTTTTTTTTTTTTCTTATCTTTATACAACATCATAATGTATGAGTTAGAAGGTAAGCAGTTTTTTAACACTAGAAGATGTAGAAAAATATATAAAATTTGTTTGGTTTTACATTTTTTGTTGGCAATATTGCAACTGTTTACCCCCCGACCTTTTTTATTTATAACCCACATAATAGTTCTATGTATTGGTATAAATTTCGGTTGCGCATATTTAACTTTTAAGTATTTTTGTTTTACTATTGTTAATATGATTTGTGGTATTAGCAACTTAATATGGTTGCTATTTAAATGTATAGGGAAAAATCGATTTAAATGGTTAGACCCACAATATTACTGGAAAATTATAAATAATGACAATATATTTCTTGAGTTTTTTTCAACTTCTTTACATTATATGTTTGATTCAAAAAAAATAGAAGATACGCCTGAAAATATACAAATGAAATATGAATACATTAAAAATTTTTTTAAGCTATTACCTGTACAAAAAAAGACATATTTATGGAAAATATATATAGAGCTGTTTATAATTATAATAGGCATTTTTTTATATTTTTTTGGTTCTTATATTAGTTGGAAGTTATATAAATATTCATTAAATTATAATCAAAATTATTTGTTATGTCAAAATTATCCATATGGTACTTTTAATGATGACAATAGTACAAGTGCACCTACTAATCAAAGTGAATTTATTCCTTTTAATGGCCAACCTTATAGAATATCTGATTTTTTAGACAACAGATAGTGATACTTTTTTTTTTTTTATTTTTTTTTTTACTTTATGAAATAGTTTGTACCTACAAGGATGCGATGACTTCTTGTAATGGATTCAACTCATGTGACATTTTTGAGTATGTGACATATTAAGTGCGTGTGTTTTTTTAGTATATATTAGGACACACATCAGTGCAGTAAATCGTTTTTACGTACAAAAAAAAAAAAACAAAAAAAAATTCAAATAACCTGATAATTTAATAACCTGATGGATGGATGGATGGATGGATGGATGGATGGATAAATGGATGGCTAACCGAGTGACCATACAGACAGAATAGTGATCACATATACATATGACTGACCAAGAACATAAATGACTGATAAAACATTATACTAAAAACTATAGTATTATATAAATAAAATGAATTATAAATATATACCTGCGCACATGTATATATGTGTGCATTTTTTTAAACGTAGGTAATAATGTAGTACTTATTACTGTCTTCAGACATATACATATATATTTATATGCATCCGCTTAAATATCATAAACAATATATACGCATATATATGTATACATGTTATACACGTGTACTTGTATAAAATGCTTGTGCGATAAAAGTAGTTCCCCCACCCACCCAAATGTTGTTATATTTTTAAAACAGTAGTATTCACATGTAATGCATTAGTAGATGTAGCAGTATGTAGATATGCATATATATATTTTGATTATTTGTTTAAAAATACATTTCAGTTGATAATGTTATTAAAAAAAAGTGTTCAGTTCTATAAATTATTAAGGTTCTTACTAATTTACTATATTTGCATTTTTAAGCATATTATTATTTGCACGTTATATTACATGCCCCTTTATTTTTGGAGAAACTTGTTATACGAAACATATCACTGCATGATTTGTTTCTTTAATGTACGTACTTCTGTGGTAGTTTGTTTTTGTTTTTTTTTATTTTTTTTTTATAATTGTAAACCAAGACAAATAAAAAAAAATTAACGTAATAGGATAGAATAAAAAAGCAAGCGAACATTAACTTTTGCAATTTCGTAGTTTTGCAATTTTACAATTTTGTAGTTTTGCAGTTTTGTAGTTTTTAATTATGTATAAAAACGGAAAGAGCACAATATGTATATATATATATATACATACATACATACATACATGTATGTATAGTAATCATAATTTTATAAATTGTTAAATGTAGTATGCACATGTAAGCATTTAAAGGTATGTAAATATTTTTATTCTCTCCAAAAAGTGTACTAAATATATGTTTATGTTTATGTTTATGTGTTTTTTTTTTTTTTTTTTTTTTTACTACAAAATGGTAGTGAATCTATAAAAAAAAAAACGCATCAATCGTAATAACTCTCAATCAGTTTTATCATTTTTTTTTTACATTATAGAAAAGCAATTTGATAAATTTTAAGCAAGGTTTGAATAGCGATTCTAGTTTGTTTATTATTTTGCCATGTGCATATATATATATATATATATATTTTATTTTATATTTTTATTTTATATTTTTTATTTTATATTTTTTATTTTATATTTTTTATTTTATATTTTTTATTTTATATTTTTTATTTTATATTTTTTATTTTATATTTTTTATCTTTTATTTTTATCTTTTATCTTTTATCTTTTATCTTTTATCTTTTATCTTTTGTCTTTTACCTTTTATCTTTTATTTTTTATCTTTTATCTTTTATTTTTTATCTTTTATTTTTTATCTTTTATTTTTTCTTTTTTATAACAAGTTATTCAATCATTATGTATGTCTAATGCTGAACGATTTACAGGTAAAATAAAAACGAATGTACAAATATATATATACTCATACACCTTAAGTACAAGTACATATATATATATACATAATCGTATAATATAGGCACCTACGAAAGTATTAGCCACGTACCATAAGAACCGCATTTATACATTAAAATGTATAATGCGTAAATATATATTTTTGAATGATTAGGTATATATATATATATATATATGTATATACGGACACACGAGCATATATTTTCAGACGCTATACTAAGTATAAAATTTGTATTTTTTTTTTTTTTTTTTGCTCGTCTATTTTTATCATGCTTTCATTTTTCTAATAAATCTCGTTCGTTAACATATTTTTTTAATAAAAAAATTATTATTGTAATTATGATCAAAAGTTATTTTAATTGTCTCTTATTATTAACTAATATCATTAAGCTCTTTATTTGTTCTACTAAAAAATATTGTATGTAAAAATAACTAACAAACAAACAAACACTGTACATAGATACATAAAGCAACTGCATATGGACTATCCAACTCGAAGTAGTTACCTCCAATTAGTTACCTCCAATTAGTTACCTCCAATTAGTTACCTCCAATTAGTTACCTCCAAATAGCCACTTCAAAATAGCCACCTCAAAATAGCCACTTTAAATATCCCACATTTTTAATAAAAAAAAAAAAAAAAAATAAAATAAAATAAAAATAAAAATAAAAAAAAAAACATGCAAGAAGAAAATGTCTTAGAGGAACCAATAAATTTACAATTCTGTTACGGAATCAACGAATCGTATAGCAGTGTTCATGCAATAAATATAGAAAAAACAAATAATGAATACGACAATGATAATGACAATTCTCAAAACGTTAAACATGAACTTGTAGTTATTTACAGCTCGGATAATAATATAGTTATGGTTGAAGGGAAAAAAAAACAAATATTATTTAGGGGGCATTTAAACAAAATAACTAAAGTAATAAAAAGTTATAATAATAAATACATCGTTTCTTGTGATCAAGGTAATAAATCTTGCATTATTTTATGGAAAGTAATTAACAATTTATTAGTACTTATTAACAAGTTTTATTTTAGTTACAAGCAAGATAAATCAAGTAAAAATTATTTATCTTTAACATTGGATATGGATCAAAAAGGAACAACAAATGTGAATGACAAAGAGGCCTTACATGTTAAACTACATAATGAAAACATAATAGCTAAAACAAAAACAGGGAAAAACACAGGAGTAAGCATAGAAACAGATATAAATGCTATTACAAGCGAGGATAATGATACAGATAATCTCACTGAACACAATGATGACATCGGCTACGAATGTGTTGATATAAGTTACGATAATAAATATATCTGTGCAGTGACAGAACCAAAATTATATACTAAATCTAATGAACAAAATTTAAAAAAAAAAAAAAATACTCAATTTAGTGTGAATAATAATGTTTACGTACAAAAAATAATTGTTTTTGATGTGAATTCTGTTGATAACAAAATAGTTTGTATTGATCAAGTATATGGTAAAAAAAAACAAAAAAATATACGATTTAGTAGAAAATGTGAAATAATTACAAATAGTTCATCTAAATTATATATTTATAACTTTGATAAAACAAAACGAACAATTAGCCATTATAGCCCATCTTTATATAAAAGTAATAAAATAAATGAACGTATTATATTTACAGAAACATCATTTGTTGATAACTCAACAGCTATAATTACAGGAACAAAACATGGACATTTAATTATATGGGATTATAGTTCCATTTTTTTAAATAAAACTAAACAAACTATTAAACAGAGAGAGTACCAAAAAATATTAGAAATTAATAAAAATGTGTCAATAAATAATGTACTAAGTTATGGAAATTTTATTATACTCGGAATGAATAATGGAAATATACAAATTTATGACAATGAATTAAAATGTTATGCATGGTTTGAAAATAAAGAACTAGGTTCTATAAAATCTTTATCTTTTACATTTTCTAATTATGACCAAGACTTTTTTTTATGGAACTCTTTTATTTTTTTTACAGATAAAAATATAATCAAAAAAATTTGTCCTTCTACTTTTAATAACGGTACTAGTTTGACTGAGGAGGAGTTGTTGATGGCCGGTTCAGTTAGTACTACTTCTAAGTGTACTACAAATATGAGCACAACAAATATGAGCACAACAAATATGAGCACAACAAATATGAGCACTACAAATATGAGCACTACAAATATGAGCACTACAAATATGAGCACTACAAATATGAGCACTAC